>CAUYSK010115004.1:0-22174 GCA_963575035.1 Avahi laniger
GCATGTGCCACCATGCCCGGCTGATTTTTTCTATATATTTTTAGCTATCCAATTAATTTCTTTCTATTTTTGGTAGAGACGGGGTCTCGCTCTTGCTCAGGCTGGTTTTGAACTCCTGAGCTCAAACAATCCGCCCGCCTCGGCCTCCCAGAGAGTTAGGATTACAGGCATGAGCCAAGGCACACGGCCGGAATTTATTTATTTCTTCTAGGTTATCCAATTTATTGGCATAAAATTGTTCATAGTGGTCTCTTACGATCCTTTGTATATTCTGTGGTATCAGTTGTAATGTCTCCTCTTTCAGTTCTGATTTTGTTTGAGTTTTTTCTTTTTCTTAGTCTAGCTAAATGTTTTTAGATTTTGTTAGTTTTTCAAAAGACCAATTTTTATTTCCATTTGTCTTTTCTATTGTTTTTCTAGTCTCTATTTCATTTATTTCTGCTCTTATTTTTATTATTTTCTTCTTTCTACTAAATTTGAGCTTAGTTTGCTCTTTTTTAGTTCCTTGAGGTGTAATGTTAGGTTGTTTATTTGAGATCTTTCTCCCTTTTTGATGTAGGTGTTTATTGCTATGAACTTCCCTCTTAGAACTGCTTTTGCTGCATCCTATAAGTTTTGATATTTTGAGTTCTCATTTTTGTTTGTCTCAAGATAGTTTTCAAATTTCTCTTTTAATTTTTTCTTTGATCTATTTGTTCTTTAGGAGTATGAAAACTGACTTTATGAATTGGGGCTATTTCTGTCATATCTTACTAAATTAGAATCAAGAGACCAAGGGGAAAAAGCACTCAGGCCACAAAGTGCCTGCTCTAGGAACTGTCTAGCAACAAGCCCAGCTGCTAAAACAACCTGTTATAAACTTAAGACCAGTTTTATCTAGTACCTGTCAAAATGACCTGCCATGACTCTAAGATTTGTTTTACCTACCAGCCTTGCCAATCAGAGCTTGCCAGCTTCAGAGAAATTACAGAGAAACTTCATTAGCACCAATAAATGTGCTTTCAAAACATTTTATGTAACATTTCCCTTTCCCAATAAAACCCCAACATTTTCTTTCATTCTCCAGACATACCAAAGACCACCCCAGTCTGTGCATATGCCCCAAATTGAAATTCTGTTTTTATGTATATTGCTAAATAAAATATTTTGCTTAGAGATCTCCCTATGTTATTTTTGACAGGAGCATGTCATTTAATTGCCACATGTTTATGAATTTTCCAAAATTCCTCCTATTATTGATTTCTAGTTTCATACCGTTGTGGTTGGAAGAGAAGTTTGATATGATTTCAGTCTTCTTAAATTTGTTAAGACTTGTTTTGTGGCCTAACATATGATCTATCCTGGAGAATGTTCCACGTGTACTTAAGAATGTATATTCTGTTGCTATTGGATGATGAGAGTCTTGAGATAAAGAGATCATTCTGGATTTTCTGTAGTAGGGGGTGCCTAAATTAATGACAAGTGTCCTAATAAGAGACACACACCGGAGATTTGACAAACAGGAGATGGGAAAGCAATGTGAAAATAGAGGCAGAGATTGGGAGTGATATGGCTACAAGCCAAAGAATGCCACCAGAATTTATAAGAGACAAGGATGGGATTCTTCCATAGAGACTCTGGAGGGAGCATGTCCCTGCCGATACCTTGATTTCAGACTTTTGGCCTTCAGGACTGTGAGAGAATAAATTTCTATTGTCTTAAATGTTGAAGTTTATGGTAATTTGTTTCAACAGCTACTTGAAACAAATACAATGGATATATCACATTTTGCTTATATCTTCACCAGATGGTGGAGACTTGGGTTGTTTCTACTTTTTGGCTATTATAAATAGTACTGCTATATAAACATTCATGCACAAGTCTTTGTGTGGGCATATGTTTTCATTTCCTTAGAAGGGGAATTGCTGAATTATCTGGTAAGCGTGTTTAACATTTTGAGAAACTGCCAAATTGTTTTCAAAAGTGGTCAAATCATTTTACATTTTACATGTATGAGGGTTCTAACTTCTTTACATCCTCACCAACACTTATTTTTGTCTTTTTGATCACAGCTGTTTTAGTGTATATGAAATGGTATCTCGTGTAATTTTGATTTGTCTGTTTTTAATGACTAATGATGGTGAGCATCTTTTCATGTTCATATTGGCTATATGTATATCTTCTTTGGAGAACTGTCTATTCAAATCCCTTACTGATTTTTCAGTTGGGTTGTCATTTTATTGTTGAGTTGTAAACCTTCTTTATGTATTCTGGATGTAAGTCCCTTATCAATTATATGCTTTGCAAATATTTTCTCCCGGTGTATCCTGTTTTTTCATTTTCCTGCTGGTATCTTTCCTAGTGTATTACTTTTTAAATGGAAATTTTAATTAATTAATTAATTTTTTGAGACAGTCTCTATCTATGTTGCCCAGGCTGGTCTCAAATTCCTGGGCTCAAGCATTCCCGATTATAGGCACAAGTTACCATGCCTGGCTATCATTAACATACCGAACCCTATATATATTGTTTTTTCCTAAACATACATACCTATTATAGCATTTAATTTATAAATTAGACACATTAAGAGATTAACAATAATAACTAATAAAATAGAATGATTTTCACACTGTGCCAGCACCAATACTCTTTAAAATACTCTTTAAAAATACTCTTTAAAATAAGACTTGAACACAAGCACTGCAATACTGTGACAGTTGGTCTGATAACTAAGAGGCTCCTAAATGGCTAATGGAAAAGTAATAGACAGTGTGGATACTCTGGACAAAGATATTCATGGCCCAGGAGGGAGGGTGCCAGATGTTACTCTGAATGACATGCAATTTAAAACTTATGAATTGCTTATTTCTGGAATTTTCCATTTGATATTTTCTGACCTAGGTTGACCATGAGTAATTGAAACCTGAGAAAGCAAAACGGTGGATAAGGGGGGACTACTCGAGAGGAAATAATTTGCAAATAGAAAAGCACTATATATTAGCTAACATTTATTGATGTTACTAGGTGTCAGTCCTTGTTTAAAAAGCTTACCCGTATTATCTCATTTCCCTGTATCATCCTTTATCTCTGACTCTTTTAATTCTTTTATCAACCCTAAAATTAGGCACCATTATTATCCCTGCTTTACAAATGTGGAAAGTAAGTTTCAGAAAGGTTAAACAGTCTATCCAGAGCGTTAGAATGATGGACTCTAGAGCTTGCACTCTTAATCTGTTCACGATCTATGAATGTACTTCTTTCAATTTTAATTGTTTGTTAGTAAAAAAGACAAGAACATTACAGAATAGAGATAAATGTAAAACGGGGCCTGCAGCACCTCTAGTGGGGATATCAAGAGGATTAATTAGGCAGAAAGGCTGGATCTCACCGTATGTTGTCATCCAGCCAGGAAGGGGGCGGGGACGCTGGTCCTCACGACAATCGGGAGCATCTGTGGAGAGGACCTACTCACTTTGCCTGGGTCACACCTAGCACCTGTCACATTCGCTGTCTTTTACGAAAATATTGAGGCCTACTGTAACCCTAGATGAGGTGGTTTCATTTTCTGCTGAAGAATTACCAGGGACAAGGAAAGCCCACCCCAGACCCTTCACGCGGACCCGTCTCCCATGGCAACCGGGAGGAGGTGTGGTCTGAGGATAGGCCACGCCTCTTTCCCTCCAACCCTAACAACGATTGGCCCGAAGGCGCGGCCGTGGCGCGGCCGTGGCGCGGCGAGGCGGATCCAGGATCCCTGGTCTGGCTGGCCCGCGCCGCCATTTTGGACTGTGTGAGTCTAGCGAACGTTCCGAGTGCGGCTGTGGCCGGTCAGTTCCGCAGATCACAGGCCCGGGGCCCGCGTCCGAGGGTCAGGTTGGAGCCAGGAAGCATCCCTGGGGGTAACGGCGGCGGGGGCAGGATGAGCGCGGAGGCGGCGGACCGGGAGGCGGCCACCTCCAGCCGGCCCTGCACCCCGCCGCAGACCTGCTGGTTTGAGTTCCTGCTGGAGGAGTCGCTGTTGGAGAAACATCTGCGCAAGCCCTGCCCTGGTAAGCACGGCGCCTGCGGCTGGGGAACGGGACACGGCCACCGGCAATGTCTGCACGGCCTCCCTCCACCCCGCCTTCTCGGCCACCGAAGCTGCAGCCTGGGAGGCGCGGACCAGAGCCGAGCTTGGCCCTTCGCTGTGCCTTAAACATCCCCGTGCTGCGGGGCACTGCCGTGGTGGGTCAGAGAAAAGCTCAAAGCAAAGGCCCTGGAGCCCCCGGAGGGCGGACTTGGCGCTGTCAGGACCCCCCCGTTGGTCACTTTCACAGTTTGGGGTTTCTGCGCTTGGGAGGCTGACAGGGCTTTGCTTGGGTCGGGGAGGCTGCCGGAACCCTCTCTTTACAGAATCCCAGGCTGGAAAGTCAGGGAGATGGGGAGAAATCAGCTGTTTTGGTGCTGATCCTGACGCTAGTTATTATCTTAGGTTCTTACTTAAATATTTTGTTCTTCAACGAGGGAATTTTGCTGACTCTTAATTGTATATTCCAAAGTTGGGCAGTAAATTAAAATAAAATCTTTGAGGGCGGGGACTGCTGCACAACTGCCAGATGGTTATTGTATAGTGATGATAGTGATTAAGATCCCAGTTACATTGGTGTTATGAGGGAGGAGAAGAACTCAAGGGCGTTTCTGGAAAAAGGTACTGGTATGAAAAGGTAAGTTACTTGGATAGGATTTTGCTGAACTCAAATCCTCATGTGCTTGTTCAGTCTAATAGACTGGCCTTAACTGATGGAGAATGCGTATGAGAAGTTAGTGTATTTTATTTGGGTAGTTTTACCACCTGTTATTATGTCTTCTTAATTCATTCCTTTTGACAAACATTTGTTGAGTGCTTTCAGGGTGCCAGGCACTGTGCTTAATTCTTCACATCTGTTATCTCGTTTATTCAGTCTTCCAAATGATCCTGTGAGGTGGGTGGTGTTTGTTATCCTCCATTTGGCATTAGAAGAAACAGGTGCCAGGTAACTTGATGGAGATCGCCCTTATTAAGCGTCAAAACAGTAATTCTAATACTGGATCTCTTCTCTAATTGGCATTGGGTATTCGCTGAACCGGGAATCTTTAGCTATGACATTTTTCCCTATGAAGTGCTTTCTTATGCATTAATCTTTTATTCCTTCCTCCTTACCACTCTTCCTGATATTCTATTTTAACCTTCAAGCACACTTCTTATAAATCATATTACTTAGTCATTATAACTACACAGCTGTTGGGATTCCTTTTGTGACCAAAAAACAATAGTGAATCCTTTTGCATCTTTGTAATTAGAACTTAAATTTAAGAATTTATTTTTTTTTTTAATCGTAGATCCTGCACCAGTTCAACTTATAGTTCAGTTTTTGGAACAGGCTTCCAAACCTTCAGTTAATGAACAAAACCAAGTTCAACCTCCACCTGATAACAAGAGAAATCGTATTTTAAAACTTCTTGCTCTTAAAGTTGCTGCACATTTGAAGTGGGACTTAGACATATTAGAGAAAAGGTATACAAGATTTAAGTGAAAATTTTTTTGAAGTACTACTTAGATACCTTGGCTTATTTCTATACTTTTATGATATTGGCTCTTAAAATGAAAATTATTTTTCTCTATATCCTTGGTAAATTATGTATTTTTCAAAAGGTACGAGAAAGTATTTGAATGTTGAATGAATTTAAATCACCCTTTAAAGTATAAACTTGATGTTATCAGTAATGAGGCAATTTATTACCATTTTTGGTGTGGTTACTAGAGAAAATGTACACCTAAACTATTTAAAATTTTTCAGTTGACTTTTACATATCTGGAGAAAAATGTATAAAAATTAACGAGTGTAGTATATATTATGAATGACTTGCTGTTGAATAATTCAGTTAATTTTGCTGATCATAAATCACTATCTCCCAAATTATTAAAATAGCTGGTTAGAATCACTGCTTATTTGTTTAAAAATAAATACTTTCAAGTCTGTGATTAGTCTGTGGTTCATCCCCTTTGCCACACAGGTAAAGAAATATTAATACCTTATAGGAAGTTGGGAAAAATTCAGAAAATAGGAAATAGTGGGGGAGAGGAGAGACGTATGATTATTTTTGGTTTTTGTTTTCTCTCTTTTTTTTTTTTGAGATGTTACTGCTGAGAGAAGTATGTTTTAACATTTCTGTGTAATTTTTGTTCTTTTTCTGTGGTTTTAAACAAGGTTGTAATCATACCTTCTATACTGTTTTGATTTCTGTTTTTTTCACCTAACAGAATAGCATGAGCATTTCCCCATTTTTATTTTTGGACAGTCGTCATTTAGTTTATTTCTAGCTTTTCACTATTTGAAATTATAAGGCCTTAAATATCTTTGCCCACAAACTTTAAGTTATATCCTTAGGATAGATTCTTAAATTGCTGGGTCATGTAGTATAAACATTTTTAAGACACAATATTGCCAGATTTCATTCCAAAAGAGTTTATACTCTCACCAGTAGTATGTAAAACTGCCTCCTCCACCACATTCTCCAGCATTAAATATTTGAGTTAGAAAAAATGTATTCTTTAATCTGAATTGGAACCTATACACAAATAGACTGAAGAGAACTGTCAGCAGATAGCAGTGTGTACAAAAAGTATGGCAAATGTGAGGCAACTGGAAAATTGAACACTGATTGGATATTTGATGATAATAAACAAATTTAAATTTTTACAAGTGAAATTAGTACTGTGATTATGTTAAAAGCTATTTTTTTGAGATATATTCTGAAATATTTATCAAAGAAATGAGTGGGTAAGAGTAGAAGTTGAAACAAGATTGGCCATCAGCTGAAGCTGGATGCTGGATACATGGGGATTCATGATACTGTAATTTTTTTAAAAAAAATATAAATTTTTTTCATAATAAAAACTTTTAAAAATCTTTTCAAGTTTGATAGGTAAAACTGAAGATTTGGTCTTTTAACGATGTAGTTATTTTCAGGTTAGACAGGGAATTGTGTATATATTTTGTGCTTCTAATGTAGTTAACATGCAGACATGTACCTTTTGTTTCTTCCTTTTAAGTTTGTCGGTTCCAGTATTGAACATGCTACTAAATGAACTGCTCTGTATCAGTAAAGTTCCTTCTGGAACAAAGCACGTAGACATGGATCTGGACACTCTACCTCCAACCACCGCCATGGCTATACTTCTCTACAATAGATGGTAAATTTTTTTATAAACCCAGAATGTGTTGGGCAGCCTCTGTTTTATTGCACATGGGTATCAGACTATGCTTTTAAAGGATCTCTTTTGACTGGATATTTGATGATGATAAGATCCCCAGAGATCAATGAGAGGACCTTGGGAACTGTGAGTCCGATGGAGAAAATTTATGGCTGCATAGACGAAAAGCATTCTAGTAAAAATCTGGGTGATTTAGAAAGTATTCATTATGTGCCAATTAAAGCTTCAGAAAATTTATTATATACATCTTCTAAGAGTAGTACTTGAAAAAATAATTGAAATGACATTTATAATGTATTAAATTTTCTTTTTCCTGTCTTGTCTTCAGGGCAATTAGGACAATTGTTCAAAGTAGTTTTCCTGTCAAACAGGCAAAACCTGGACCGCCTCAGTTAAGTGTGTAAGTTGGCAGATATAACCCTTACTTGGTGTTTTTCATTAAAGTTTTAAAACATTTGCAAGTTTTTAATAAAACCCCTATTAGAAAGTAGAGCGAAAGGCCTGTGTGTAGGTTGGTTTGGAGTAGTTAGAGGGCTTGGAGCATCAGCTAGTGCTCTAGATACAGAGCTCTGAAAAAGAAGGGGAGTACTTTAGGAATTGTACCATTCATCTGAAAATATTAAGTTTTTTAAAAATTTAATTAAGTTGTCTTGAAGAAGATATATTTGCTTTGTGTGTAGGAAAGTCAGTATGTGTAAATATTTTAGAGTATAAAAGCTCATTATAAAAGTTTGATAATATCTGGAGTTTAAAGCTAATTCTTAAATTCCAAGTAGCAGCCTACCGAAATTTGGAGCTATAGAGCATAGTTTTTAACTCTGTGTAAGTGAGCTTTTGTTTTCAGTAAGTTTTACTCTTAAATTGAGGTGTTTTTTTTTAATATACAAAGCAAATGAGAAAATATTGGTATGAGCATCGTAATAGTTGGAGGTTTTTTTTTAAGCATGAAAAGAAATAGCATTAAAAATACTTTTATTTAAATTGAACCTCACTGTCAAGAATGATGCTCTTATGTTTTGCATTTTTCAGTCTGATTAACTTTTTTTTTTTTTGAGACAGAGTGTCACTTTGTTGCCCTGGCTAGAGTGAGTGCCGTGGCGTCAGCCTAGCTCACAGCAACGTCACACTCCTGGGCTCAAGCAATCCTACTGCCTCAGCCTCCCGAGTAGCTGGGACTACAGGCATGCACCACCATGCCCGGCTAATTTTTCTATATATTTTTAGCTGTCCAATTAATTTCTTTCTATTTTTGGTAGAGACGGGGTCTCACTCTTGCTCAGGCTGGTTTCGAACTCCTGAGTTCAAACAATCCACCCGCCACGGCCTCCCAGAGTGCTAGGATTACAGGCGTGAGCCACCGCGCCCGGCCAGTCTGAGTAACTTTTGATACTCTTGTTTTAATCATTTCTCTTTTAGTATGAACCAAATGCAACAGGAAAAAGAGCTAACAGAAAACATTTTGAAAGTGGTAAGTATTGGTATTAGTTACACTGACATTTCTGGAATACATTTAGAGCATGTATAGATGCATCTTCTAATTTTAGGTAAATGAGAGTTTCCAAGGACTAGGTACCAATGACATTATAAATACTGTTATATTTTACTGTTAGAATATAGGTAATATTTAAATCATACAGATTTTCAACTTTATTGGTATTTTCAACTTTACCACCAATTCTATTATTGAATATTTCATGATACTTTAGCAGATGTAAGTAATTGATCTTACAAGTGATGTCTGTATATTGTTTTGTATTTTCCAAAAATTCTACAATAAACATGTATTATACCTGTAAATTTTTATAATAAGAAAACTATAGTAGTTATTTTTTAGTTGATCTACTTAATATAAAAGTAGGAATGTGGGAATTTCTGTAATTTAAATATCTCTCTCTGTTTCTGTGTTCTGGATGTGCTAGAAAAAAATAAAAATAAAAATGATCTCTGATTTTTTAACACCTACAATGTTCCAGATAACGTGAGGTGTATGAGCTGGAGGAGGAGAGGGAAGATAAGAAACAATCTGTATCGATATAAAGCAAATATGCTGTAGTGTTTTGAACATGGAAGCAAAAAACTGCATCATTTTATTTGTTATCTGGTGCCTAGTAAAATGGCTGTCACATTGAAACATACAAACATTTCTTGAATAAATCAAGTGGAACAGTGCAAATCTTCAAAGGATTTCTCTTCCTTAACTTTCCTATGGAAAAAGACACCACTTTTTCTTGTTTTTTAGGTTTTCTGATTTCACAGTAGGAACTTTTTTTCATTTAAGATAACCTTATTTCAACTAATTTAATTATACTCTTGCTGTTTTAACAAAAATTTTATTAGCTTAGTACACTAAACTATTAAAAATCCTGTAAATATTTTTCAGTTAGTATAATTAATTGCCATTTTTGTATTTTAATTTGTTGAATTTTCCTAGCTAAAAGAACAAGCTGCTGATTCTATTTTGGTACTAGAGGCAGCCCTAAAATTAAACAAGGATCTTTATGTCCATACGATGAGAACCCTAGATTTATTGGCCATGGAACCAGGCATGGTAAATGGAGAAACTGAGAGTTCTACTGCTGGATTGAAAATCAAAACTGAGGAAATGCAGTGCCAGGTATTTATTTCACTATTTAACCAATATATGACAATATTTTTGAAAATCTTATGTGAGATTGTCCTAGTATTTTTAATTAGTGTTTATTTCTGCCTTTGTCACATTGACTTTGACTTAAGATGTTATTAAAACTTGTTTGTGTTGTATTTGTACACTTTTTATAAGACTTGAAATTTCTCTAAAAGAAATGGAAGGGAGATAATGTAATTTATTGTTTCTGAAATAATTTCCTACTTATATTTAGGAGACAGAGTTTGAATACTGAGAATGTAGTGCATATATAACTAATTTGCAGTTCATTTGTGTTATTTGAAATCTAATCGGACCAAAACAAAACAAAAAGTAATATTGTGCTAGACTTTGAAAAAATCTAGGCCCCTAGAAAAGATATCTAGCTTTTCAAGGTTCTTAAGTTTGTCTACTTTCTCTAACTGTGGGTCCTAGTTCCTTTGACAGCTTTCGGTTGATGTTTATTGTCAGATATTATGTGTTTATGTCTTTTTCCCTGCTAGATTGTAAACTCCTTGAGTTCTCCTTTTTTTATACATATTTTGCATCTTCATTTCTAGCACAGAGCCTTGACTGAGCATAATAGAAATTTTTAAAATATTCAGTGATTGCCTAAAGAGGGCCACTAGGATAGTGCCTTCTAAACTATATTCTTTAGTCAAATGAGTTGGCCTGGCTTCTGTCATCACCATTTCCCATTCTGGAAAGGGACAGTAGTTATAACAGTGTTGGGAAGGTGCCTTTTCAGATTAGCTGGTTTCAGAGCTTAAATCATTGATGTAACTTGCATATAGGAATGTTACTGGTACTATAGTATCTCATAATCTTTCACAGTCTGTTTAAAAGTTATCAGTAACACTTCTGATTTTTATAATATGGTGGATGATATAACCTGAAAATAAAACTATAAAACACCTATATGTGCTAGGTAAACTTTAGCAAGTGTTTTTTTAATTATATAGATGAGTGACAATTCCTGCTTTTTGAATGGCAAATTAATTGTAATACTCATTTCCTGGCATGATAATAAAGTATTATACATTCTTTACTAAAATTTACCTGAGACTCAAAGGAAAAATCTTTAAATTTTTTCCCAATAAAACCAAGTATTATTGTCCTTCAGGGCAGCTTTATTATTAGGTTTTTTTTTTTTTTTTTTTTACCCATCTGTTGACCCCTGTCTTAACTATAACATTTAAATTCATTTTAATGGCTAGTCAGTTACAATAGTAATACTTCAAAATATCTTTTTGTTGCTTTGGGAACACATAGGGGGAATTACATACAGCTATAATATGTCTGCATATATATGTGCATGTTTATTTATTTATTTTTTACTCATTTAGCACTCTTTTATTCTAGTTGGGAGGAGCTCTCTGAATGAAAATTAGCCAGACATTTAGTGTGGGCTAAGTAGTGCAAAGCAATGTTGTAGAGGCTGAGAAGAATTAACCTAACTTCGTTGAACAGGACGGAACCGTATCTAGTAAGATCTATCAGTAAAGAGTGGTTATGTGATGAGTATCAGACACTGTTAACAGCTTAGGAATTTGGAAGAGGAATAAGTATCTGTTGGGTAAGGTTGGTTTGGTATAAATGGAGATTCCGGGTACAGAATGAAGCTCACTTCTAGAATCTGATGTGAATGGGGTATTGAGAAGACTGGTATAATTAAAAGAAGATAGTAGAGAGGTTTGGACAGAGAAGTTAAGCCAGGTTCTGAGATCCTTACAGATCAGGCCAAGGAATTTGAACTTTCTTCTGTTTTGGGGAATAGTTGAAGACTTTTAAAGTCAGATTTAGAAGACTGATCTGTCATTCATGTGTAGAATAAACTTGAGACAGTATATTAGGAGCCTAGGGATCTGGGTCCTGCCACTGCTTGATTATATGTGTTTTATGTCACTTTCTGGGCCTTAGTATTCTTATCCATAAAATGATAAAATTGAACTAAATGATCTGAGTCTTCTTCGAGTTCTGCATTCAGTGATTCTAGCCATCAATCTAAGAAAGTTCTTGGAAAAATATACAAATTATATCATTAGAAAAAGACAAGTGGGGCCGGGCGTGGTAGCTCATGCCTGTAATAGGAACACTTTGTGGGGCTGAGGTGGGAGGAGCCCTTGAGTCCAGGAGTCTGAGACCAGCCTGGGCTGGTCCCGGTCCCTTACAAAAAATTTTCAAAAAATTAGCTGAATGTGGTGGCACGTGACTGTAGTTCCAGCTACTAGGAAGGCTGAGGTGATAGGATCACTTGAGCTCAGGAATTTGAGGTTGCGGTGAGCTTTGATTGTGCCACTGCACTCTTGCTTGGGTGGCAAAGAAAGAACCTATCTTATAAAACAAACAAAAGACAACTGAAAACGTAGTATTGTTTCATAGCTGTATTATTGTTTTAAATTTACCCTAGCCAGTCTGTTATGGTAGACATTTGTGTATCCCCCTTTTTGGAGGGCTTTCCAACATCTGTCTGTTCCCCTTTTCTGTATTAGAAGAATTCCCTACCTTTTGAGACTTGTGGAAGGCAGAGCCTGCCTATAAAAGAAATTGAAATATCCAAATACAGTCTTTCTTCAGCCTCATCCTGCTTGAGGGCAGGCATGTCACATAGATTTGGCAGATAACTTATTTTAGACTGTGACTCAGGAGCAAGTCAAACAATTGGGGGAGATAGAGAATCCATTGTGGTGATGGGCAGCAGCAACAGTGACAGTACAATCTAATTTTCAGGGGCAGCACTTGCAGGACTGTAGCAGCTGCTTTCAGTGTCTGGTGCTGGTGGCTCTAGGTGACAGAAGCCATGGAATCTAATGTTGAGAATGGCTGCAGTGGTATCTTCACTAGACCGGTTTTAGCTCTCATCCTGACTGTATGCCTCCCTTAACCCCTTTTATTTCCCAGCCTGACTCTTTGGTCTTCTCAGTAATTCTGTAGGCTAGCTGAAATCTCATTAGTAAATCAGTTTTCTACTTAAATCAATCAGAGCTGATTTATGTTGCCTGTGACTAAGAACATTGATTGTATTATAGCACTGGTCATTGGAATATATTTTTTTCTATGTCTTTCTGTTTTCCTGAGATAAAGATAATTTTGAATTGTCCGCTCTTAAGTATGTGAAAAATTATTGAGCAAATTGGTGTCGTTTGCCATTTTAGGTGTGTTATGATTTGGGTGCAGCATACTTCCAGCAAGGCTCCACAAATTCAGCTGTCTATGAAAATGCCAGAGAAAAATTTTTTAGGACCAAAGAACTAATTGCAGAGGTAAATATAATCATAATGGGCACGTAATATTCAGATCCCTAAAACCTGAACCTTTTTTGGCTTTGATTTTTCTGATGATAAAAAACAATGTGTTCATTATAGTTTATTTGGGAAGTTCAAAAAAGTACTAAAAACTGGTTTTAAAAAATCTATGTTACTGCCTGAAACTAGCTTGTTTTACTATATTAGCATATTTTCTTCCAGTTTTTTTCTTTCCTTATGTTTTTATACATTAGTATAAATATTATTTTGTATCTTAAATCTTTGATTAGGCATTTTAAATGTATTATGTGAATGTACTCCGATTTACTTCATTTGCCTTACATTTGGGCATTTAGGTTGTTTATTCTTTATTATAAAGTTGTAATATTTATATCTTCAAGCCTAAATTTTTGTTTAGATATTAGATGCTTTCAAGTTAAATTCTTACAAGTAAAATGACCATGTCAGTGGTTATTACTTTTTTAAAGGCTGTAATTTATAAAACCAAATTGTTTTCCAGGTACATTTCTCTCGGGGTACTCCAATGAGCAGTGTTTTTAAAAGAGAATTTTTTTTCCTAACTCGATGGGTGAAATATAGTATGTTTTATAAATTTGCCTTTTCTTAATTATTAATAAGGGTAAACTTTCACTGTTCTTTTTTTTGTTTCTTTCTTTGTTTCTTTCTTTTCTTTTTTCTTTTCTTTCTTCTCACTCTGTAGCCCTGGGTGTAGAGTGCAGTGGTGTCATCGTAGCTCACAGCAACCTCAAACTCTTGGGCTCGAGCAGTCCCCCACCTCTGCCTCCCAAGTAGCTGGGACTACAGACGCGTGCTACGTGGCTAATTTTTCCATTCTTTTTTTTTTTTTTTTAAGTAGAGACAGGGTATCACTCTTGCATAGGCTGGTCTGGAACTCCTGACCTCAAGTGATCCTACCACCTCAGACTCCCAGAGTGCTAGGATTAAGTGTGAGCCACCTTGCCCAGTCCTCACTATATTTATCATTTGCCTTTTTCTTTTTATGATTCAAATGACTGAATTTTAAAGTATACAACTTAGGTTTTTGTATGCCTGGAAACAATCCCACTTCAATCTCACCTTTTCTCAGTAGAGAAATTGATTAAATGGCCTAGAGATTTAATTTAGATCTATTCTACACCCATTAAGAATCTCCATTTTACTTTACCTGGTCATCAGATTTCTAATTTTATGGCATTTCAGGTATAGTAATTTAAAACCGTCAGTATTTTTTCAAATGTGTCTTTTAAAAAAGTCTTCTGTTTTGGTATAAGCATTGCTATTCTTTCCAACTGACTGACTATTACGAGTTTTCTTTGCTCTCTCCTTTAAATCTCTGCCTGGTTTATATATTTTAAAATGTTTAAGCTTATTTTTTAACCATGTCACTCTTTGTTAATGTCTTATCATACCTATTTAGAGTGATCATTGCGTCCACTTTGTCTGTATTGGCCGGAAAACTCTAAACCAGGGGTCAGCAAACTTTTTTTGTAAAAGGGCCAAGATAGTAAGTATTTTAGTCTTTGTGGACAACATTCAATCTCTGTTGCATATTTTTTTTTGTCCCTTTACATCTCTCTAAATTGTTGTTTTTTTGTTTTTTTTTGAGACAGAGTATTGCTCTGTTGCCTGGGCTAGAGTGCCGTGGTGTTAGCCTAGCTCACAGCAATCTCAAACTCCTGGGCTCAAGTGATCCTCCTGCCTCAGCTTCCCGAGTAGCTGGGACTGTAGGCATGTGCCACCATGCCCAGCTAATTTCTTTCTGTTTTTAATAAAGACAGGGTCTCACTCTTGCTCAGGCTAGTCTCGAACTCCTTACCTTGAGCGATCCTCCTGCCTTGGCCTCCCAGAGTGCTAGGATTACAGGTGTGAGCCACTGTGCCTGGCCCCCCTTTAAATTGCTTACAACACTAAATTGTTCTTAGTTTAAGGGATGAACAAAAACAGACCACAGATTGTGTGCAATAGTTTGCTGACCTTTGTTCTAAACCTTTAACCTTTTCATTTTTTATGACTCCTCTAATTTTGAATTTTTCATTAGCATGTTCTTGTACTATTAAAATACACTAAGGGGGTGCTAGACTGTTTATATTATTACATTAATGGATAATGGTGTATACCTCTTACTTTACAGATAGGTTCATTATCTCTTCATTGTACCATAGATGAGAGGCGGTTAGCTGGCTATTGTCAAGCATGTGATGTTCTTGTACCTTCTTCTGATAGTACATCTCAACAGTTGACTCCATATAGTCAAGTCCATATTTGTTTGAGATCTGGCAACTATCAGGTAAGATATATGATGAGGATGCAATAGTATAGTTGAAAAGTTTTGGAAGTTGGATGAAACTGAGTTCAAATCCTGGCATCACCAATTTACCAGTTGTGTGATTTGGGGCAAGTCACTTAAACTGTCAAACTGACCTATATAATAGTGGTAATAATCATCCCATTTCATAAAAATTTTTTTTTTTTTGAGACACAGTCTTGCTCTGTTGCCTGAGGTAGAGTGCCGTGGCATCAGCCTAGCTCACAGCAAACTCAAACTCCTGGACTCAAGCGATCTTTCTGCCTCAGCCTCCCGAGTAGCTGGCACTACAGGAATGGGCCACCATGCCTGGCTAGTTTTTTCTATATATATTTTTACGTGTCCAGCTAATTTCTTTCTATTTTTAGTAGAGACAGGATCTTGTGTTGCTCAGGCTGCTCTCAAACTCCTGACCTTGAGCAATCCTCCCGCCTTGGCCTCCCAGAGTGCTAGGATTACAGACGTGAGCCACCGTGCCCAGCCCATTTCATAAAAGTTTTATGAGAATCAAGTGAGAAGTTATCATTAATGAATTCTAAGACAAAGCACTGTACAGATGTTAGTTCATTATTGATATTCTTCTTTCTTGAAGATACAGAGTTTATCCATTTTAAATAAATTCTATAAGAACTGTGTAAGCAGAACTTTCAACTTTTAAAGTGACAGACAGCTTTTAGTTTTACAGACCCTCAAGCCTTGTATCTGTTTTGGAAGTCTGGCCTGTGCCCAGCTTTATTAGCCTTTACAAACAGTAACACTCACAGAGAAAGGGAGCACAGTGAGCAAGGCAGTTTTGGTAGGTTTGGGTGGGCAGTTACAGACAGAGCCCACCTTGCCATTCAGTGTGTCATCTCAGTTTTACTCGTGCACAGGGCTTAATTAATTAATCTGTTGAGGTTTTTATTGCCCACCTCTGGGAGCTTTAGTTTTGTAATGAAATCACCAAGAATTAGGATTTGTGCTTTTGAAATCTTTATTGGAAAGTCTTCGTTCTAGAGACTGAATTAATATTTAACTCAAATTATTTAATGCAATAATGATTGATTGTTATTTAATTCAAAACAGGAGTCATAAAATGACAAAGCTGTAATTTACTTTTAGTCTCGTGTCTCCAGTTGGGTTTTATACCAGCTTTATAGTTTACTCTTCTCATCTAGAGTTTCTTTTTTTCACAGAAAATAGATGAAGAGAGGGATATGATAGCACTTCCTCTCCCTCTCTTTGGCCCTTTTAAAAAGTATTGCTTGCTTTAGGAAAGAAAATTCAACTCTCTTGAAGGTGAAATACAGATGCAGGTGAATTTATTAAAGACTAGAGATCTTTCTGTTACATCTCCCTAGAAGAGGCTTATGGAGGGAGGGCAAGAATCAATTATGGTAAGATATAGAAAATAGATTCTTTTTTCTTTTTTTTTTTTTTTTGAGGCAGAGTCTCACTCTGTTGCCTGGGCTAGAGTGAGTGCCGTGGTGTCAGCCTAGCACACAGCAACCTCAAACTCCTGGACTTAAACAATCCTTCTGCCTCAGCCTCCCGAGTAGCTGGGACTATAGGCATGCGCCACCATGCCCGGCTAATTTTTTCTATATATATTTTTAGTTGTCCAGATCATTTCTTTCTATTTTTTAGTAGAGACAGGGTCTCGCTGTTGCTCAGAGCTGGTCTTGAACTCCTGACCTTGAGCGATCCACCCGCCTCGGCCTCCCAGAGTGCTAGGATTACAGGCATGAGCCACCGCACCCGGCCTGAAAATAGGTTCCTTAAGAAGCTCACTAGAGTGGTAAGACCTGTGCAAACCAGAACTGAGGACTATTATCCAGAGACAGGCATGTGTTACTGTGAATATGATAAAAGTGCCAAAATATGTAAATCAGAAAATAGTGTATGGATAGCCAAGAAGGGGAAAATAGCCATTTTGTTGTAACTTTGAAATCTGTCACTTTAGTTATATATGCAAAAGTATCTTAGGAATTGATTTTATTATATTTGAATAGAATTCTCTTTATATTATCAAGCAGTAGTTGGAAAGCTGTAACAGATGTGTCTTCTCACATATGGGAAGTGGCTGTCTTGCTTCTCTGGAGCCCTAGTTGCTCACGGTTTGCTATGGTGGTGAAACAGTGGTTACTGTGTAGTTTTGAAACCACTTAATTCAGTACTTTTGTGGTAACAGCTGATTAGCTTTAACTGTTTCCAGAAATCCTCTCTGCCCCTGCCCCCGCAATCACCCCTTCTTTCTCTCCTCTTCCATTGCTTAAGAGCTGAGAAAAAGTTTGTATATAATAATGTGGGTAATTCACTAAATAACATATTTTAAACCATTTAAATTTGTTAGAATCTTTTCTTATCATATTTTTCCAGCTGAATTATCTTTAATCATTTTAGGATTTTTAAAGTTTGTTTTATGAGTCCATGTTTAAAATGGATGAGAAGATATTTAAAGTTGTTTTCAAATTACATAGCTGAATTGCCTCTTTTTCCTCTTTCACTTCTCATTTTTGGTTCATGATCTTCAATTTTAAAAAGGAGGGAGGGCTGTTTTTACCTTTAATTTTAGAATTTTAAAAAGAGAAAGTTTTCCAAGTAAGATATTTTTATAATTTTCTTCAACTTGTATTTCCCACTGTAGAAAGACTTTTTTAAAGTGAAGAAACTTGGCTATGATTTTTGAAATGGATGCAACTTTCTCTATGTGTTCTAGGAGGTGATACAGATTTTCATTGAAGACAACTTAACTTTCAGTTTACCTGTCCAGTTCCGGCAATCAGTACTAAGAGAACTCTTTCAGAAAGCTCAACACGGGTAAGTAAGTTTAAAAATTACTTTCTGATTTTTGAATGAAAGAGCAAGTGCATTTTGGCTTATCAAGAACACACTTCCAAATTTCCTATGACTCTGACATCACTTTCACTTTTGTTATGTAGGGGAAATTAACACAGCCAGAGAAGCCACTCTAATGTTCCTTCATCTGGTCCGTTTTAAAGTGCTTGGAGGAAAAATTATACATGGAAGAATTCCTTCTGTTGCCTAATCTGTAACTGAATCGTCCCTTAATAAATTCAAAACCTGTTCTTTTTTTTTTTTTTTTTACCCTGACTTAGTATATGATATCCTATCTTAAAATCTTACCTCTCAAGAATAAATAACTCATTCTTGTGAATATAGTTTTGTAATATACACCTTTCTTTTATAGTAAAAATAACATTAGTGCATCTACTTTTGTATTCTACAGAAATGAAGCTTTGGATGAAATCTGTTTTAAAGTCTGTGCCTGTAACACAGTCCGTGATATAATGGAAGGCAGAACAATCAGTGTTCAATTTAACCAGCTATTTCTTAGACCTAATAAGGAGAAAATAGACTTTCTTCTTGAGGTAAGACATTTCTTTGCCCTTTTGATTTATGATTTTGCTTTAAGCTTACCAGTGACTTCTCAGTTGCCAAATCCAGTGCCTCTTTTTTGTCTTCGTCTGCCTTGTCTTCTACTCTAGCTCTTTTTCTAGTTCTCCTCAGTGTTTCTTCTGCATTCTTCATTGGATTTTCCTCAGTCCTTCATTGACTTCTCTTTTGTTTTCCCTTTAATGTTTTTGTTTACAGAACTTTATCCTTGGCTTACCCATCTTGTCATTTTTTTATTTTCATCTACAGCCTCACGTGTTCAACTACCTCTTGTGTCTCATGTGAGCTACAGAATCTTTGTTTCTCCTGGATCTACCTCTTTCTTAACAGTCTTAATGTAATAGACATTGAGAGAAATACATAAAGCACAAACAATACCACTTAGTTCCAAAAATACAGCATTACCAGCACTCTAGAAGCCCTTCTCATGTTCTTTTATCAACCCCCTCTGCCTCCCCATGAGGCAGCCACTTTCCTGTCTGTGATAATCATTTCCTTGCTTTTTTTTAATAGTTGTAATACCTTTGTTTTTGTATCCTTTAAGAATATTTTTTTTAATTTACCTATTTCAAACTTCGTATAAATGGAGTCATATAATACTTATTCCTTGCCTTATCTTCACTAAACATTATTTGTGAGATTTATTCAAGTTGTGTATATGTAAAAATTTATTTCTATAAAGTGTTAGAATATTATGGACCATACCACAATTTATTCATTCTTACGATGGTGGACATTTGTGTTTATGGTTTTTGGCTATGTATATACATGATGATGGGCATTTTTATTTATATTATTTTTGCTGCTTGGAACATGTACTAGTTTATCAATGTTAATATACCTAGGGAAAGTATATCTACTACATTACCTTTTAATATCAAAGTGGTTTGTACCACCAGCATGCCTGAATATTCTCATTGGTCAGTATCCTTGCCAACACTTGATATTGTCAGATTTGCCTGTGAGGTGGTTGTGTAATGGTACCTCACTGAGGTTTTAATTTTCATTTCTCTTATTACTAAGGGATTTAACTTTTCATTAATTTTTTTGCTTATATGGATTTTGTCTTTTGAGGTACCTATTCCAAGTGTATTTTTTTATGCCTCATTTTTCTATCACATTTTCTGTTTTGTCTTTTTTTAGGGGTAAGTATTCTTCGGTTTTTTTTGTTTGTTTGTTTTGTTTTGTTTTCGGACATAGTCTCACTCCATAGCCCAGACTTGGAGGGCAGTGGTGCAATCACAGCTTACTGTAGCCTTGAACTCCTGGGCTCAAGTGATCCCCCTACCTCAGCTTCCTGTGTAGCTGGGATTATTACATCATGCCTGGCTAACTGAAAAATTTTTTTATAGAGACAGGGTCTCACTGTTTTGCCCAGGCTGGTCTTGAACTCCTGGCCTCAAGGGATCCTCCCACCTCAGCCTCCCAGAATACTGTGATTATAGGTTGAGCCACCATGCTCAACCAGGGATTCTTTATATATTCTGTCCTTTACCAATTTTAAATATCACAGGTGTTTTTGCTCAGTTTGAATTCTCTTTAAATTTTCTTTATATTGTTTCAAAAGCTCTTAATTTTAATATCAAATTTGCCCATCTTTTTCTTTGTGATACTGATTTCTGTGTCTTGTTTAAGAAAGCTTTTCTTATTCTGAGGTGACGAAGCTAGTCTTCTGTTATATGTTTTAAAAGTTTTGTAGCATATCCTTCCTTTCACATTTAGGTTTTTAATCCAACTACAGTTGATGTTTGTATATCATATAAAGTAGGGAGTCTGAGATCGTCATTTTCTTCACATGACCATTTATTCCAGCACCATTTACTGAAAAATTCATCTTTTTTCCCACAAATCTCTAGGGCCACCTTTCTTGTATGCCAAGTGTCCATATGTGTATGGGCCTGTTTCGGAGCTATTTGTACCACTTTACTATAACATTTGTCCATACCTCACTGTGTCTATGTCTTGATGTCATCGAGAGCAAGTTCTCCCACCATGTTTTTCAAGTTTGTGTTGGTTATTCTTGTCCTTCACATTTTTATGTGTAAACATTAGGCTCAGATTGTCAAGTTCCACAAATAAACCTGTTGAATTTTTGTTTGGAATTACATTAAATTTAAAAGCTGATTTGGAAAGAATTTATATCTTGACAGTATTGATTGTTCTAATCCATCACCTGGTATGGCTCTTGATTTATTTAGGCATACTTTAATGTCCTTCAGAGCTTATAATTTTTCCATGAAAGTCTTAAATGTCTTTATTTTTTTAAGTTTTTTAAAATATGGACTCGAAAATGGTTATGCATTGATAAAGAGGTATATAATTGAACTTTCTAGAGATTTTGTATTCAGTAACTTTGCTAAGCTGTTAAAAATTCTATTTATCAGTAAATTCTTCTGTTTTTCTAAATATGCAGTCTTTATCTGTGAGGGTGCATTTTGGTTTTTTATTTCTTTTGTCTTAATGTGCTGGCTGTGACCTCCAATACATTGTTCAGTGGAAGCGTTAATTGTGAACCTTCTGATCTCGTTCCCAGTCTCAGAAGGAAAGCTTGCACAATTTCACCATTTAGAATGATGTTTATTGTAGATTTTTCTTGTAATTATTCTTGATTAAGGAAGTTCCTTTCTTAGCCTCAGTTCGCTAAGGGTTCTGTTTTTTAAATCATGGATGATTTTTAGGTTTTATTAAATAAACATTTTTTCCGTGTCTTTTAAAGTGATCACATAATTTTTGTCTTCTAATCTGTTAATATGGTAAAGTGTATTAATTGATTTTCAAATGTTAAACTACCTTTGCGTGTCCGAAATAAAACCAATGAGGTCATGATCTTTTTTAAATACAGTGCTAATATTTTAAGATTTTTTTTTTATGTTCATGTATGAGATTGATACATATATTTTTTTCTTTCTTGTCCTGTCTTTGATTTTGGCATCAAGATCATGCTTGCCTTATAAATAAGTGGAGGCATATATCTTTTATATTGCCCGAAAAAGTTTGTATAAAAATGGAGTCATTGTATCTTTCGGTGTTGGGTAGAATTTATCAATGAAGCCTGGGCCTGGAGACTTTTTTTTGTGGGAAGATTTTTGGCATTGATTCAATTTCATTGGTGATTATAGACCTATTCTGTTTTTCTCTTTTTTCTAGAGTTACTTTCAAGAAGTTATTTTTATTAGTATCTTTTTTTTTTTTTTTTTTGAGACAGAGTCTTGCTTTGTTGCCCGGGCTAGAGTGCCGTGGCATCAGCCTAGCTCACAGCAACCTCAAACTCCTGGGCTCAAGCGATCCTCCTGCCTCAGCCTCCCGAGTAGCTGGGACTACAGACATGCGCCACCATGCCCGGCTAATTTTCTCTATATGTTTTTAGTTGT
>CAUYSK010115005.1:0-18498 GCA_963575035.1 Avahi laniger
ATAGAGTAAGAAGAAGGAAAGCCCTCCTATAATCCTGTGGAAAGGTGAACTCTGCCTCCCACCTCCACGCTAATCAGGGAGGAATTCCTCGAGAGGGCTGCTACCAACCTAGTGTCGATCCAAGATTCGCAGCCTGAGGCATCATCATGGATGATCAATGAGTCTGTGTCAGACAATAAATTAGTTTATTTTTGCAAATGAAAAAAATAATGTTATTATATTTCAATAATTAGAAAATGATTCACCAACAGTCAATATGTTTTTCTGAAATTAAATTTTAACTGGAATAACAGACACACATTCAGGATATGTCTGGGTGACAGGAAACATCAAGATAAAAATGAAAAAAAATTCAGTCAATTATTTCCTAAAATATAAAAATTTGACATTTTATAAAAAAAAGCCAGATCATAGGCTGATTTTTCCCTTCATTTTGACATGAATATTGGGCATGACGTGATGCAAAATAAAAATATCCTGACCACAGTTGGGGGGGATTTGGATTGATATTTACTATTCTTACTTTGTGTTTTGCTAAGTCAGAATTTATTTGCAGTCAATGTTGCTGATAGCACAGAGAAATTTTTATTACCTGGGGTATCCAAATGCTCATTTAGGGCATTTTAAAAATAAAGTCACCAAAGCCTACATATCAAACCAATAGAAAAATAGTGGTTGTGATGTAAAAAATTCCTCTCAAAAATAATATAGTGCACATCTTTGGTCATTTCAAGTAAAAGAGAGCAATACAAAATAACCTGGAAACTACAAGATGTGATAGCCAATCAACAGTCTCTATTTTTCCCATAATCTTTTATTAAGTAATGAAAATTATGGAGAGTAGGAAAAATTATCAGATAATACATCTTTGTGTACTTTAATAAGAAAAGTGTTAATAAGTGTCTATTGTGAAAATTGCAAAAATTTCCAACTAAATTTTCATCAGAAAAAGAAATAAAAGAAAATATGCTTTTCTTCTTCTGACTTATTTTTTCAACATTCCGAGAATAAATAGTTCTCTAATGCCCATAGATTTGATTTAACCTGGTTGATTCAATTACATTTTATTTTATTGATAAAATTTGGTTTAATTAACATTCAAAATTAGATTGAACTGAACTTTTTCTTTATTTTATGTTCATCTTAAAGCCAAATATATTGTTTAATTTTTGCTTTTTAGTTCTTTTGTCATTATAACAACATAGTCTAACTAAACAGTTGTAAAAGAAGATAGAAATATCATGACACTGTAAATGATGTGGAATGAATTCTATATCCTCTGTAAGAATTTTTAAACATATTTTCATAGTTCCAAAAATTAATGATGACCAGTGCTGTCTTTTAAAAACAAAAACAAAACAAATATACTGGTTTTGAATCTTTCTCTGAAAATAACATTTTTTTATTCAAAATTATATTAATCCTGTGGCTGAAACCTTTATGTTGTTGAATCATATTCTGTTTTTCTCTAATATGCTAAACCGACTCAATAAATATGGTTTTGCATAAACAACAAATCTCATAAATAGATGAATAATTAAGGTAATTAAAAATAATGTTAATAAATGCAGAATATTTATTTACCTCCTTATGTATTTAGTTATTTACAACCTTATAACATTCAGTCTTAAGGTCTTATTAAATCATTTATTATTGCTCATAAATTAGGTAGACAGTTACCAGGTAACTTTCTTCACCAATGCAGTGACTGCAGCTTACAAAGGTGAAAGGTTTACTGACTGTCCTTTGTCTGCTTTCCACAGAGTGGTTTCACCCCTTTGCACATAGCTGCACACTATGGAAATGTCAATGTGGCAACTCTTCTTCTAAACCGGGGTGCTGCCGTGGACTTCACAGCCAGGGTACGGATGAAAATTGTTTCTCATTCTAGATAGCAGTAATTGAGTATTTTAAGAAAGTAACAATGAGCACCAGTGGCTTCCATAAAGGTTTCATTTCTTTTTCCTTCCCTGCATCTGTGCTGGAGATATTAGATTTTCTTTTTTACTCTTTAAATCATAAGAGGTCATTGTGGCCCCCGGGGAAAATAAGAAGGTGTAAATTCACATGCACACGAATCATTTCCAATAGTGAAGGAGGACATGAATTCTGACATCAGCATGAGCAGTTATATTTAAGAATCATGCTATGAATCATGAATGAGCAGCTTCAAGTCAATAAATAAACTGTTAAAATGTTAAAGCACAAAATATGTAAGTGGAATGTCTTACAATGATTATTACAACTTGGCAGGGAATTTTTAATGAATTAAGAATTTGTTCATATGAAGTTTTACTGAAATACATAAAAAGATATCACATTGTTAGATGCTTCATGGTATGCTTTTATGGGAAATAATTCACTTACATGAAAATTATGTAACTCAGTATACTTACTATAAATCAGTGAATGAAAAATTTGAATATTCAAAAACTATGACACACAGAAAATCAGGTACGTATCCCTGCCATAATGACGACCTACGACAGCCCATAAAATAAATAAGTACAAGTTGTATGTATAGTGCTTTTGTCCTGAGAAGTCTTCTGCACCGAAGCTATGTTGTGCTATATTCAAGCTGTTTATCATACGGAATTATTCTGGAGATGTTTTTAAGAATCATTTTTCCATTGAGGATTGATATGTATATTTGTATTCTATTTTTAAGTGTATTGGACTTTAAGATTCCAGACTCTTTAAGTGTGTGGATGTTGCAGAAAGACTTGACAGTAGGGCTCTATCTTAGGTAGAATTTGAATTTTTGTTTCTGCTACACAAAATTGTTCCCTTTGTCTCTTGACTATAATGTATACATTCAATCCATGTATTGTAGTTATTGACTAACTTAGCTATGCAGTTCCATTCCATTTTTCATTCTCTAACTATAGTGCTTTGTGGTTTGTATGCTTCTTTGTTCCTTAAAAATTGAAGACATTAAAATTGTAGAAACTATGGATCAAATTACCAAACAGGTCAGAACCTCCCCTGTTCCCTTTAACACAAAGCAATCGCTGTCATGCCCTGTCATAGCTAACATGCTCTCGTTTGGTCTTTCCATGGTGTAGAATGGAATCACTCCTCTGCATGTGGCTTCCAAAAGGGGAAACACGAACATGGTGAAGCTCTTACTGGATCGAGGCGGTCAGATTGATGCCAAAACGAGGGTGAGTGTCTCCATTCCTTCAATTTCCTACCATTGTTATTTCTTTCAATCCTCTTAGTAGGCACCTTAAAACACCAGTCTGTAAAGATAAGTAATGTGTTTTCATGGATTTGATTTAAATTTAATACAATAGTTAAAGGTTTCATATCATAGAGTAAAATTATTATTTTCTTATAAGTGCCTGGAGAAACAGAATGCTGGCCATATGATAAGTGTTTTTCAACTTAAGAGTTTTTTGCTTATTGATTTTCTGGGAACAAAGATGAAAGATTGAACTTACACATCCCTCTTTTGGGTAGTCGTAAATATCAAGAGTCAAAACTTCTTAGCAGGCATTAAGCTATGAGAGTGTGGTTTCTACATAAAATATTTTCATACATATTGAAATTATCTTTGCTTCTAACTGTTAAATTCCTAATTCATCTTTTTAAGTAGTTTTGCGATACTGACCCAAGCAGGAGATTTGCTATTATGTTGGTATATTATACTAACTATTATAGTTAGTATATTATACCTTTATGTATGTCATACCTTTATGTATGTATGTCATCATGGTAAAAGTGGTGCCCTTCATTCATTTCAAACTTGTCAAGTAAAATATCACGTTGAGTTTTTGATGTACTCCCAATAGACAGACAATAATACAGGCATCAGAGAGCAACTGTTGAAAGTGCAGACTCTGAAGGCAAATTGCCTGATTTCAAGTCTTACTTCTACCATTTACCAAGTTGTATAATATTAGTGGTTTACTTACCTTCTCTGAATTTAGGCTATTAATAGGAACTACCTCATAAGGTTATGTGAGAATTAACTCTTAACTATATTATTTACCTTTTTTTTAAAAAAGTGGGTAAATTACTTAGCTACTCAAAATTTCTGATAATATTACTGACATTATATATAGTATGCAGTTATTTGCTTAAACATATAACAAATACTTAAATATTGTCTATCTGGAGTAGATTTGGTTAATTACAGCCTTCAACAAAGCTTCAAACATTCCTATAATATAACGATGTTGAAATATGCGGTGTAAAAAGTCTATGAAAGATGGTGGATAGAACGCATTCCTTGTGGCATTTTATCTTCACTTTGTTAAATTCTGGGACTTCAAGTTCTCGTAGTCCAAGCAATCAGGATCAAATCTAGTTCCTTTGCAAATCTTGAGGTTAGCAATTTTTTTTTTTTTAAATAAACCTTATCATCTTTAAGCTTCTAGAATCTACACCAGTCCCAGGATAAATTTTGGTTTTTATTCGCCTAGGAAACCTTGCTTTCTTAATCTCATTTCTCTAAGACATTTGGTCCATGGTGGCTATGGGTCACATCATGTGGGAGTTCTGGAGTGGTTTTCTGTGTCTGTCAAGGTCTTTGTTGTGGTGTCCAGTGTCTTAGTTGTGGTGTCCAGAGTTGTATATGGTTTCTACCCTTTGCTTTGCTGGCCTGCTTTTTCCTTTACTATGCTGTGGCTATGCAGAATTTGGAACAGTATGCAACATGCCACAAGCTTTACTTCCTTGTCCTTTATACAAAGGAAAGAGTGTTTGCATATTGCCACCATTACTAACATTACTAACATAATGTTACATATCTAGCATACTCTACTAACATGATTTCTCGTTTTATATTGACCCTTTTGTTTCTATTGAGACTCTAATAATTGAGATTACCAATGGAAAGAAAACAATTTATAAATGCAAAAAATTTTTTATCTTGCCCAAAATCTTTTGTACTTTGCTTTTATGAATGCTTTTCTGGAGTATTCATTCATTATTGAGACAGTTGATTTTATTATTGATCATCATAATATTTACTTAATTCTTTAAAAAATGCTCTAATTTGCATGGTTTGCATACATTTGCATATACAATTAAAAAGTCTAACATCAAATAGACAGTGTATTTTCATAAAAAGAGTACTAAAATATGGAAAAAGTGAATTCTTGTGCTAGTTCTATAATTAGTTAATTGTCCTTGAGCAAGTTAAAAATCAAATGTAATCTGTGGTTTCTTCCTTTATGAAGGGAATATTTGGACCATATTTTATCCAGGGTAGCCTTTAGATACAGAAAATAAATTGAATTTCATTCAAGGACTTAAAAAGAAAAAAATAGATTTTCTAATGATGTACATTGTATGGACATTCTGTTCAATCATTCCTTAAATGCGTAATTATTGAGTTGCTACTTGGTGCCATGAATACTGAAGATACAACAGTTAATGAGACAGACCAGGTCTCTTCACAGAGATGCGAGTCAACAGTAGCCAAGGGATTAGGTTAGCAGTGTGCTGGTAGAAGTTTAATAATTGGTTCTCAAAACAAAACAAAACACCTTGATGTGTGACTTTGCCTCTGCTGATTTCCATGGTGTAAAATATTTCCACCATGATTTAGAGCTACCAACATGATATAACTAAATGCAGAATTGGGAAGAGATATGCAATGGTGGCTCTCCTTAGCTCATACCACCTGGCTCCAGCAGACCCCAGGATTAGGAACAACAGTGAATGACAGCATTGAGCTTCCCCTCCCTCCCATAAGTTAAAATACTCTCTCATCTCTAAGTAGTAGGATTTTAAAAACATTGTTAGGTTCTTTCCATTCTGGTTATAGCTAAAAGAACTACATCCTTCTTACCAAAGGCAAAATTAAGTAGGAGGCAAATACCTAAACCAAGGGCTGTGGTCTGGAATTGGGAGGCCAGTTCTGGAGCTATTATATTTGATTACTAAAACAAAGGAATTTGGTTTGCTTCTTAAATACTTTCACCCTTGGAAAATATATTAAAAATTGAAAAATGTTTAATTTGTCTTTGACTGCATTTTTAGATAATATAATAGAGCTTCTATCTATGGAATTTAAAAAATGAGTATTATTCTTTCCTTTCTGTCATAAAGTTCTCAATTTCTCCTAGCAATCAGTTTAACCACAGATATTCTACATTTCGTATATTCTGTCAAGAATTTTCTCTTGATCTTATTATTATTTTTCTCATGTGTAAAGTTTTCATTATCTGGAGAAAAGCAAAATCTATAGAGGCTTTTGGGTAATTAAAACACGAATCTTACCCACAGTTTCTCCCCCACTCTCACTACTGTTTTGACAGTCATTGAAACATTTTGCATCTCGCTGGCGTTCTCATTACTGACTAGGATCTAGTATGAAATGCTGAGGCATTTTCACTAGAACCCTTTGCTGGTATCTGTAAAACCTCATTTTCATGTTAAAATATAAATTTTATAGCTAGTTAGAATGAAATTATTAATTCAGGCTTTATTAAGTACATTATTCTTTTCTGTTTTTAGGCTTATTTATTATTTAAATGTGGGGATACCCCATATAAAGATTATGTTTAAAATATTAAAATACATATTTCAATGCAAACAATAAAAGTATACCAAAAAATTAAAGGATGGTGAACAAAAAACAACACATCAGAAATAGGGATCACTCTAGTGACTTGTTATCAGATGTAATAATTAAAGTAATAACAATAATGGCTACCAACTGTCATATGTTTATGATGTTTTGGGCACCCTACTACGTACTTTGCAAATATCACCTTATTTCATCTTCCTAACAACTCGTGATGTATATATTATTTTCTTGCTGAGAAAATTTGGGGATCTTTATTTGAGAAATGGGACTTACCAAAGGGAAAAATCGTTTTCAACAGAGTTATGTAACTTGACCTAGGGTGCACGGCTGGGTAATTAGCAGAGCCTATGTTAATATACAGACTTGAGGATACCTCGCTGGAATAATGATCTAAGCAGAGAATGAGAAAAGGAAAAATTAGAGAAAGAAATGATTGTAAGAAGCTAATGCTGTGGGTTACCAGTAGATAAATGGTGTCCCTCTCACATCCCGTTGACCTCTCCTTTCCAGAATTATCCACATCGGAGTGGACAGCACATCAGGGTGGATGAACTGATTCTAGTGCAGAAAAAAGAGAACCCAAGGAGGGTTCTGGAATATAAAACTTTGACAAGAATTTTTTGGCATTCACTTGATACTATACTTTGTAGAAGATATTCAAAATCTAGTCAGATTTAGCCTGCTGGCCGACTTGAATTGGATATCATCGTTCACACATCTTTTATAAAGGCAGATACATTGCGTCATTAAATATAAGATTTAGAACCAATTTAAGACTTATTGTTCCTCGCTGTTTTTGTGGGTATATTAAATGTTCTCCATAATGTTCCTATTGTTACTCTGAGAATATTTTGGAGGTTTCAACGTGATTATACAAGGACTATTTCATGTAATTTGCAGAAAACTATACACTGCCTTTTCTAAAAATGATGTAAGACAGCATCCTCTCCCTCCCCTTCAAACAAAGCTGTAAGTTAAATAGGGTAAGAGAAATCACCCCCATTTTATGCATCACAAAGCTGAGCCCCAAACAGTCACTGTGGTGGCTGATCTGAGGTTCACTCCAGACCTCCGTGACTCCAGAGTCCACGGGCTGAACCATGGCATGTGATGCCTCCGTTCACTACGTGGGATTTCTCAAACCCTACATCTTGACGGAGCACCTAGAATATGTTTGAGCAATAAGCTCTATCTAATTGTTATATAACTTATACAGAAACTAATGCTCTGTAGTTCCACCCCAGGGTACTGCTCTCAAGATACAAAAGTGTAATAATTCCTTTAATAACTTTGCCAGCACAATTTTTTAGGCTTCTGTCTGGCAAACTTTAAAATAATGTAGCATCTTAACTACAGTAGTTAAATACTTTTTTTTTCTGGAAAGGCAGTCTTTTCATGTTAATTCTCAGACACTCGAAACTGCAAGGTTTTGAGTTTTGGTTACTCAGTATCTTAATATTAGCTAAATAGATTTAATAAAGCAAAGAATCATTATTGGTCAAGGCCCTAGCTAAAAACAGATGGCACACTCAAATTTGATAATTTGGTTAGAGATTATAAAAGGTTCTATTTATACTATTGTGCATAGACGGTCAGGAAGATACAAAGGATAGTGCAGTATCTCAGGGTTAGTAACAGCGGAGCTCATTATCAACCTAGACCTGAAAGGGGAGAAGTAGCGGAAGCTCCTAGAACTTCAAAGGAGAGACCTCTGTGGAAAAGCTGCACTGGGAGGAGTGTAACCTTTGATAAAGACACACAGCCAGGTTTGGGAGATCTCTCAGAGGGTCCCTTCCCATTGGCTAAACCCAACCAGAAGCCAGAGGACAAGGCAGCCCACCCACTGGTGCCCCTAGAGTGGCCAGTCTGTAGGGACACAGAGCAGGGAAGAGGAGGGTAGAGCATGAGTCTGGAGGCACAAATGGAAGACATAGAAATCCCAGCACCTCGGACCAGAAAGTGTGCTGCAATTCAGAGAAATTATTTTTATTAGGAGGAAAGCATAACCTAGAGAGAGTGTCCTGGAAGCAGAGACACAAAAGATAGGCCATTAGAGTTCTGAATCAATCAGAAACTTCTGAAATCCTCACAACTGCTCTCCATCCATCATTTTCTCTGATTGCTACTCACCTGCTCCACATCTCTCATTGCGACAATCTACTTTTTTCCCCCATGCCTCAAATCACCATTTAATTTATGTACTCAAGGTTTCATTTTCTCCCTCGATTCTTGCTTATTGTTACATATATTTTGCCTTGTATTTCCCTGCCACTCTGCTTTTTTGATCATGCCACCCTAAAGAGAAATAAAATATAAAAAACAGAGAGCACTTGGGGATTGCTCTGGAATCAGAAGCTACCCCAGAAGCATTAATTAAGGTCAGAAAATTCTATAAACAACAAACACATAATTGTGCCATATTGTATTTGACACAGGTATAATCCCATTTATTAATAATAAATTGCATCTCTGGGAAATAATTATGTTATTTGTAAAATGTTGAAATATATGTGTGGAAATCTTTAAAAGAATATGAAAAAGAACGATGCTTCTCTTTTACAAGCATCAGGGAGTATTTTTGGAGAATTTATGAAAGTACTGACAATTCAAGAGAGAACATATATTGACAAATCACACTAAGAAGGATTTTTAGGTTAAGAGTATATTAGAACAACCAAAATGGTCTATGGCAATACCACCCGGAACGTGCCTGATCTCATCTGATCTCAGAAGCTAAGCAGGGTCGGGCCTGGTTAGTACTTGGATGGGAAAACAACCAAAATGAAAATGGTATAAGCTAATATAATCCCTGAAAGTGGTTCTGGAGAGGAGGGCTTTAAAGTTCAAAAAATGGAACACACTCTGTTTTTCCATCTTCTTGAATATGGAAATACAAGACCAGAAGCCAGTTTCATTCCAGTGAATGGGAATCTCTCCTGCTCTCTCCCGTCTCTGTTTTGTCTTGCCCTCTGTCTCTCTCACTCTCTGTCAAGATCTCTTTCTCACTTGTTTTCTGTTTCACTCATCTTCTTTTGTGTCATTTAACTAATTGAAATTCTATTACTTATTTATTGAGTTATCAGGATTGAGCTCAAGAAACTCCCTCTTTATGGTTGCAATAGATGCAATTTTGGTTTTTAAAAAAAGTGAACTTGGGTCTAATTCTTTAATTTTTTTTGGCAGGATGGGTTGACACCACTTCATTGTGCTGCGAGAAGTGGGCATGACCAGGTTGTGGAACTTCTGTTGGAAAGGGGTGCTCCCTTGCTGGCAAGGACTAAGGTGAGTCATTATGGGTAAGATGGGATCCAAAGGCCTCTTTAAGTCACTTTTTTGATAATCTTTATTGTTCTTGAAATCAAAGTATCAGCCAGGTACTTTCTAGTTATTCAATATTTGTGTACCAGGAATAGGAATATATATCAAACTGATTTAACATTATTAAAATTAACAAGTATATGCATTAAGATTGTCAACATAAAAATAAAAAATGTAGAAACAAATCTCTAAATTTAATGTTTTATTTGGGAAGAATTGCAATTTGGGGCATACACTCAGACCAAGTGGTCTTCGGTGTATCCAAAGAACAAAGAGAAGTTTAGAGGTTAGAAGGTTATGAACAAGGAGAAATGTTACATATTGCTCTTTGAGAAAGTTCATTAGCACTAGTAAGGGTTTGGGGAACTGATGGGCAATGGCAGTAGGTAAAATTAGTCCTAGAGTTGTAGCAAGTTATCTCAGAAACTGTGGATAAAACTGGTTTCATGTTTTACAGCAAGCAGTTTCATCAGCCAGACTTGCAGAAAATTATATTCTTGGAGCAATGTTTTGGACCCTGTGTGCTTTTCCCCCTCGCTTCTTGACTCTATTTTGGTTGTGTATGACAAGAATGACTCAATTCTTGTGATCAACTTTCACAAGATATATTGACTATATACCTTCAAATTCTTTCTACATTTTGACCTGCTATTTTTATTGACTGATAGTTAACAGGGCTTTACCTGCTATCTTGTGCTTCTGCTGTTGATCTTATTCTAGAATTAAGGCTAAAGCTGTTTGGGGCAGTATCAATGATGACAGATTTAGATTACCCTCACATTTAAAAATTGCGAGATCCTTGGCACATGGTCCACATTTGGCTCACACTCTTTTAGACCTTACCTGCCTGCTCTCTCCAAGTCCAATTCCGGTCTCACAGCACCATAGGAAAAAGAAATCACAGAATTTCAGAGCAACATGGACCTAAGAGATGATCAAAGTCTAGTTACCTCCCTTATCCACATACTTACTCCTCCTTCCCCTGTCTCCCTCTCTATTTGATAAGGAAATGTTGGTAGAGAGATTCATTGAACGTAGACTTCTATGTATAGAATTAGATACAAATAATTTGAACATCAGCTATCACTTATTTTTATATATCTAATATTGCCCTAATAATTGTAAAATCAGGCTGAATTGCCATACATACTATGTGTTCATTCATAAAAGATATACTAATTGGCGTTTTTGCCTAGGATAACATAATTATGAAATTAGCTTCCTTGTCCACCAAACATAATCTGGTATGTATTCTGCTGTTAAATGGAAATTAGTTTTTCCCCTGTCACTAATTGCGCTAGAAATCAAGAATTGACTTTGCTGTGTTTTGGAACCTGAAAATAATGGGGAAAAAAAATGTGGACTTGGTTTTGTTTTGTTTTTGATGTGCAGAACGGGCTGTCTCCACTTCACATGGCTGCGCAGGGGGACCACGTGGAATGTGTGAAGCACCTGTTACAGCACAAGGCCCCCGTGGATGACGTTACCCTGGACTACCTGACGGCCCTCCACGTTGCCGCACACTGTGGCCACTACCGCGTAACCAAACTCCTGTTGGACAAGAGAGCCAATCCAAACGCCAGAGCTCTGGTAAACCTGGCCCAGTCCACGTTAACTGAGTACAGATTGAGACAAACAGACCCACACTGATTGGCCAATGATGCCGCCACCTTAATGCATGTTACAGACATGTAATTAATCCTGCTAAGTCTGTCACGCTCCACAAGCTGCCTGCCTACTTTATATCTTCGTAGTTTGCTATTAAATGCTGACGAACAGGGATGTGTTAAGAGAATACCAAGGTAACATTTCAGAAACTAGCAAGTTACAAACAGATATGAAGCCTCTGGAGCGGTAAGCAATTTGAAATGGAAAATAGAAGTTGAAAAATAGGAAATTATCAAATAACTTCTAGATACCTGCAGATAAAGTTAGAATACAGGTGTGAAAAAGTTGAACTTCATTAATTTCTTTTTGGAAAAAAAAAGATTTTAAAATTGTGAATATATTTGACTATGTAAGATAGTATAAAATGTAAGCTTGTGAAGAGATTTTCATTATTGACTTGACTACCCAACCATAGACTGATGGAAAAGGGGTGCCTAGCGTATTACTGCTTCGGGAAGCATTTTATTTATTAAAATCACTCCAGGAATTGCTCAAGAGAAAACTGCAGGAGGCTGTCCCTAGAACAGTTTCCATGTCTCCCAAGGTCTAATGTTGAATAAATCTTTCCTGCTTCACTTATATGCTAACAGTAATTGTTGGAAGTATTAGGCATGCACTAATTTGTGCCTCTTGTTTCCTAATTCTCCAACTAAAAGCAAATCCTTTTTTCTATATGTTTACATGGTTTGTGTCGGTTAAAATTTGTCTTTAAACAATCAGTATTTCTTATTAGAATAATAACAATATTCTATTATTATTATTAGAATCATCAAATATTAAATATTATTTTTATCGGAATTTTTCCATTGGAATCAATCTATTAATAATTACCTGGGAAGCTAATGCACTTTCAGGGTTATGTGTAATGATGTGAGGATATTTATTTTCTCATAGGGAGTTAAAAATGTTAATTTTCAATTGGATAGTGGTCAATAAGCTTATAAAATATCACAATCTAATAATTGTAAATATTTTAAGTGCTGCATGTGTATGTGGCTATTTATATCTGACATATTATAAGCTCATAAACAGGGGAAGTGACTTCACAAATTATTATGTCTGTCACTCCATTGTGAAGAACAAGATGTCATCAGCTTAAGTAAGACCATGTGTTTTCCTGAGAACTTGCTAGTGTATGAAAATATTGACTGATGACCTCCACGTTGGGACCTGCAAAACTGTTAACTGGCAGAATAGATACAACTCAACAAGGGATCATTGTTCAAATAAAAAGATAAAACATATAATACATAATGAGTAAGCATGGGGCTAGTTTACAATTTTTTACTTAATTTCCTCAATTCCTGGGAATTCCTTTGCCTAGTGTACAAAGTTAGAAAGTACCTTGAAGATTTCTTCTCCACATTCCTTTACCCTTAAGAGGTCTCTCCTTCCAGTTAGTCCAGAAATTCTCTGTACTTGAAAATATTCAGGAACTTAATAATCATTTCTTTATAAAATAAAATTCATCTGATTGGCATATATGTTATAAAAATTTAACATAAAATATAACTTCTGGATATAAATATTATCAACATAAATAATGATTTCTAATTTGAAACACCTTCTTTCTAAAGAAAACGGCAGCACAGTTGAAGATTTTATTATAACAAAGTCACGTTCTTAGATTTTTGAAGCAATATAGATGAATGATTCTTAAGCTCTGAGAAATGGCCCTTCACCAGAATGATACACACTTATTTTCAATGCATCTTCATGTCATTTCATAACCTGACCAATATACCTTAAAACATCTTAAAAATTATAAAATATAATTGTTCCTCCATTTTTCCTTCTTTAAACAGTAGGTCCTGTATTTTTCTTCCCTTTTGTTTCCTCTGTAACCACACAAACTGAATTACACACAGGCCCACCACGCATAAGCAAAGTTCAGTGCCTACAGGAACACACCACCATTTGTCTTTCCAAGTCCCAACACCTACAGGGTTTGGAGAAACGGTAACATTATGTGACGATGTAGCATTATCGCCTGCCACGTGTCAGCATGGAGTCGTGTGAGAATGGTTTCTGCATGTTTTCAACTAACTCGATTGTCTTTTGCACAGAACGGTTTTACTCCACTGCACATTGCCTGCAAGAAAAACCGCATCAAAGTCATGGAACTGCTGGTGAAATATGGGGCTTCGATCCAAGCTATAACAGAGGTAGAACAATGTTTCAGCTTGTCACGAAGCATTCCTTCTCTGACTCCTTCCTCCCCTCCCTCTCACCCATCGCTGTCCTCTTCACTCAAGTTTCATTTATCTCAAGAAGCCCCAAAGCCCCACCGGTGCAGAGGAGTAAAACTGCTGTTGCTTTGTTTCGCAGTCTGGCCTCACACCAATACATGTGGCTGCCTTCATGGGCCACTTGAACATTGTCCTCCTTCTGCTGCAGAACGGAGCCTCTCCAGATGTCACTAACATTGTGAGTATGGCTTGGGTCAGAATAACCACAGGGAGAAAGAGCGAGAGGAACGGAGCGCGTGGGCGCGTGTAGGTCTGTTTGTGTGTATGTCACCAAGGTGAGCAGCCCAGCTTTGAGAAGGGCCCGCATAATAACATAGCGTTGAAATAATTTGCTAGAACTTCACTGCAAAGAACCTGGATAGGGTAAGACATATTAAAAAATAAAATAGAAGCTATGGAATGAGACAGTTTAAGCTTCCTGGTGCAGATGGATTGAGCTTGCATCTTAAATGCATTTATTAAAACAAAATACATCATCAAAGCTCCTGTGAAAGTGAATGGTTGAAAAAAATCTTCAGGGCTCACGTTAGTTGCTTAAGTGAATTGTACTCCAGGTAATTTTCATGAAAACATCAAATCCGTACCATAATCAGTCTTATCAAAAAATTAACCAGAGATAGATCAATAATAGGGATTTTTACTTGATATCAAATTCTCCCTTCTTTAATTACATGAAGTTTCCATTTTCTAACCTTAATTTGATTTTTACTTTTGATTTGATTTTGTTTGCTGGAGTGAAGGCCTCTCTTACCTAAAACTTATACTGTGTTTCCTGAAATGAATGTTGATCTCTAGACCGCTTGCATTCTGTGAGCAAATCCTGCATATTTCAGAATTCTACTGCCTAACTGAAATTAGGATGTTTACTTCTAATTTCTTTATATTTCTCTCATTTTTTTTGGATTCTGCCCCTTTAAACTTTGGTCATTGTATCATGGCAAACCATGTAAGGCAAATTTTCTCTTGAGCAGGAGAACTTTGCACAAGGTACAGCGATGTATTTGTAGTTCAGGAGGGGCCACTGGACACTGAGATTCACATGTGCAACAGAAACGACTCTACCCAAGTAAATGTTAGTGCCTGTAATTCAAACGAATCATGTTTTCAACAGCAATTGATTTGACTATTGTTGCTAATTTTTGGTATCTCATTCCATATGAGTTATGGAATAGGGTGTCTAATTTCACTTTTTACGTGTATCCACTTTCAAATTCTCGTTTCTCTGTATTTTACACACCGAGTCTGTGCCAAAGTTTCTGATGTGGGACAAAACCCATTGTGGAAATCAATTCATTTGATTTTAAATGTTATTTAATACTCTCTCTTCATATTATTTAAAAATTGGAGCATAAAACCATTAAAGAATTTAAAGTCTGTTTCTATAAGTTTCCCTGATTATAGCTTTGCAAATTTTTACTCTGTTAAGCATAAGAGTAATTTCACAATGTGCTCATTTGAGTTTAATTTCTAATCTCTTCTTAGAACTTTAAAAGAAATCATCTTTTTTTAAAGAGATGATCACCTTCCTTTTTTGAAATTAAGACCTGAACAGACTTACATATAGTCCAGTAACTTCCAAGAAAAATACTCTGTGTACGTGCCCACCTGGTTTGTTTGTTTTTTTTCCCATCTTTCCTAATTTGCATCCCAATTCTTACAGGATTACAGGAGCAATAATGATACTATGTTAAATTATGTTATCATGTAATAACAATAACATGTACCAATATATTCTGTGGGGTACTTGATTGCAATTCCCTAGGTTAATATTTTTTAGGAGAGATTTTTACACGATCTTCAAAGAATAATCCACATAAAATGGTTGTAGGATTCTGCGGCCACTCTTAATTTGCTTCTTAACTAACCAATCCCAAATCTTTTAATGGTTATGGGAGTTAAAATATGCTCCCCTCTGTTAAAAAAAAAAAAAAAGCTATAGAGGCTACATGTAGATTTTCAAATAAAATATATAAAACATTAATTGAAGCAATAAAATTTCAAGGTCCTTTCAGATTCTTAAAGACCCCCAAATTTGGCAATTGCTATATTAAACTTTAATTTCCAACTGTTGATCATTCTAAAGTTCTTCATTTTGTTTTATCTGTTCATTTGTCCATTATATTCTCTTTCCCTCCAGCTCACTCAAAACAAATACTTGAGAGACACATACCAATATAATTCTCTCTCCATCATGTTTCCTAGTTATTTTTTTATTTGTTCATTTTATTTTTGTAAGATATGTCATTCAGGAGCAGATGCCTATAGACAGGGTTGCCAGATAAAATATAGGACTCCCAGTTAAATTTGAACTTCAGATAAACAAAGAATTTTTTTTTAATATAAGAATGTCCCATCAGTAGTTGAAACATACTAAAATAGTTATTCATTGTTGGTCTGGAATTAAAATTTAACTGGCCATCCTGTATATTTATTTGCTAAATCTAGAAATCCTGCATTTAGAGGAATTTAACTTTCTCTAGCAGTGGGATGCCTGTGAACTTGTGTATTCTCAGCACATAAGGATATAGCAACTGAATCCAAAACTCGTTGCAAGTTGACTAAGGAACCGTGTGGACACTGGCTGCCTGCTTGCCTTGTCAGAGCTGGCCATTTCCTGACCGCAAAGTACCCCACCCTTGAAGCCTTTGTGTGTTGCCTGAAATCATGTTGCATTTTTGAATGCAATGCTGTTTGTTGTGCTTTGATGCTTTCCAACCCTATGCAGCCACAGTGGAAGTCGATGTAGCTGTCAGCAGAGACAGTTTTAGCAGCTGAGAGGAGCCGCATGAAATTTATTTAGTACCTGCTTTGGACATGAGCATACTCATTCTCTCGCCAGTCTTGTTTTTGTCTGACAATTCGCTCAAGTGTGAGTTGTACCAATAACTCAATCATGTACAGATAAGCTGTACTGAAAAGCTCCTTTTCCAGAAGGCTTATAAATGCACTTTGAAACCCAGAATGCTGAACTACCAGTTACAATGCATCTGTAATCCAAAGTATTCCTCGACAACCATGAAAGCAGAAAACCAAGCACTTGTAGGACTATTGAGAGTAGAATGCAGGATATTAGTTTTCTCCTCTTCCTATAACAAACCAATGGATTTGTGGTAAAGTTCACACTTTATATTATTCTTAAAAATTTCCCCCAATCCTTAAATTCCATTAGCTTATGATAAAGAAAACAAAACTATTGAATAAGATGGGATGCCCCACCATCCAGAAATGGAAGTTATTAATTACAACAATACACACTGTTCTTTATTTTCTTATTTGTACTTATGTATAATCAATGGTAATATAAATATAAAAGAGTAAGGGCAATTTAAACAAATAAAAGTTTGTTACCATGGAGTCATTAAATAAGAATTAAATACGATCATTGTTAAAAAGTGGAGAAACAATGGATGTATATATACATATATTTATATATATGTATATCATACACATAACTTTTCTTTGAATAAAAAATTTAATAGTTTAAGTTTTATTTCAAATGTGTAAAAACCATAAAAAATAACTTATTCTAAGTATAAAATAAGGGTTTTAGAAATATTGACTAGTATTGGAAACATTTTTTAGATTTTGAAAACCTCTTATTGATAAAGCTTAGCTTATAAAATAAATATGTAAATTCATCACGAAGTAGAAGCTCCTGGAACTTCTTTGACTAATTTCTTATAAGGAAATTTATTCTTGCCTTCATTTCTACCAAAATTAGTAAAATTGCTAGCCTTTTAGCCTTTGCCCTCCGTATCCACGGGTTCTATATCTGTGGGTTCCACATCTGTGGACTCAACTAACCTCAGATTGAAAATATTTAAAAAATAATAATAATATAACAATTAAAAAATGCAAATTTTAAAAATATAGTATAACGACTATCTACATAGCATTTACATAGTAGTAGGTGCTGTAAGTAATCTAGAGATGATTTAAAGTGTACCGGAAGAGGTTCATAGGTTATATGTAAATACTGCACTGTTTTATATAAAGGATTTGAGCACCCCCAGATTTTGGAATTGACAAGGACGAGGCCTGGAACCAACCCCCTCCAATCCAGAAGGATGATTTTAGTTAGAAGATCTTAGCCTCACCTATTTAGAGATAGGTTTTAAATGATATAGAAAGTAAGTTATTAATAGAAAGCCTGGTTGCCCAAAGAAGCAAACTCCAACCTTACATCTGAAGTCTGAAGACAAATATTGCTATTCCAATAATGTGTCATTTTGTAAATCCACATACTCCAGATACATTTACTTGTCAAAAGTCAAAATTTGTCATCGCAAAATAAGGCCATTGGAGGATAAATGAGTCATCAGCAAAGAAGAGCCAATTAGATTAGACATCCAGTTTACTGTTTTCACAATCAAATCATTTGACATGAATTTCTCTTAACTTCAAAAGGAATGGATCTCTAAATACTGGGGAAAATGAACTGTGAGCCTTGTACCAAATTAAAGTTCACCTTACAGTTTCTAGATTTAAGGGTTTGTTGTGCAAGGAATCAGAAGAAATTATTCACTGGTGTTTGTTAGAAATATCCAACGACCACAACTGACTTTAATATCAATTTAGGCCGGGCGCAGTGGCTCACGCCTGTAATCCTAGCTCTCTGGGAGGCCGAGGCGGGCGGATTGTTTGAGCTCAGGAGTTCGAGACCAGCCTGAGCAAGAGCGAGACTCCGTCTCTACTAAAATTAGAAAGAAATTAATTGGACAA
>CAUYSK010115009.1:0-18887 GCA_963575035.1 Avahi laniger
CGGTTGTGTTTGTTTGTTTTTTGCTTGGCTTACGCCACGGAAACATAGCATGGGAAAAAATTTTTTATAATTTAAAAAAAAAAAAAAAAAAAAAAAAACAACAGACTCTATCAGTATGCAGATGTGTGGATTAAAAAAAAAAACAAAAACAGACTCCATACTATTAAACTTAGCAACTTTTACTCAGCATCAAACTTCTATACGGCAGTCTTAGGAAAAAGATGACTTACCTGGATTCGTGATGTTGAGTAGTTTGCAGGAATAAGGATCCTCCCTGTCTTCCACAGGCACTTCACAGCCATGAGCACCTATTATGAACTTCACAAGCACACTGAGAGATGTGTTGGCATTAACATCAGTTACTGATCTTCACCTCGCACATGCACGTTTCCTCACGCCCATTTCAGAGCTTTTATTTTGAGACACAAGTATTTGCCAGGATTAATTCTCTACCTTTATTCTTCTAGTCTAGCTAGCAAAAAGGGGGAACAAGCAAACCAAAAGTTGCTAACTACCAAGTGACTTATGCATAAGTCCTCTACTGCAATACGATATTAAAGCAAGTATGAATCTGTTTGGCCTGACTACTAGCAAATACTCCTATCATTTAAAAGAAAACTACAAGTCAAATCAACTTCTCATGCCCATACCTAAAAACATATTTATATCTAAAACTTTCCTTTTTTGTTTTCTTCTATTTCAGAAGGTGATCCTTTTGCTCTAGATTAGTTTTTCTAAGAGAAGGTCCTCTCCTCTCCTAGACCTTGCTTCACTGGCTACTCCTGTATTCGTGGCTCCTTCCTTCCGCGTTATAAATACGACAGTGTCCTGACACTAATTTCTATTCACCTACCATCCTTCCTTGTCACCACGCTCCTTTATACTGAGGTCCTACAAAAATATTAACTAAAATTGCAGCCTCTAGTTTCTTATTTCCCACTTATTTTATAAAATAGGAATTTTGGTTTCAACATGCACCACTTCCACTGAGATGCCTATCACCAATGTAACCAAAGATCTGCTGCTAAATCAACAGACACTCTTCAAGCCTTACCTACATGACTTCTCTAAGGCTCAATACTGTTGACTTCCCTAAAACGCTTTCCTCCCTTCCTTCCATGGCCTGCTCAGTTGGCTTCACTGGCTCTTCTTCCACAGCTTGTCCACTGAGAGTGGGTATTAGTCCAGGGCTTTGCCCTGGGATCTCTTCTCAATCTACTCTTTTTCTTCCCTCTCCCTGCACGTTATTTATTCCCAAGGCTTTAACTAGCCTAGGAATGATTCTTGAATTAATTACTCTAGTTTTGACCCATCTTCTAAGTAAAAGATCCATGAATTCATTGGACATCTTCACTGAGATGACCCACAGATAGTTGTGTGCTGAAGCTTACTCATACCAGCTTATGAGAACCAACTGTTAAATTTTCAGAAATTTTGTGAGATGGTAATTAAACACAACTTTTATTAAAAATTAAATTATATACTTACAATTAAAAACATATTAAAAACAAAGGAACCAATACTCAAATTAATGATTTTCTGATTTTACTACATTTTACTATCTATGTTATTGAGGTTATTTAGATCTATTACATCTCTGTGATGGAAATTTTATACATGGCATACTACCACCTATCTTTCCCCAACTGTGTTCAGTGATGTCCCATTAGTTGCTTGAAATTTGCCATGGTGGGAATATTTGCACCACAGAAATTGGCAAACAATACAAATAAGGACTTGATTTAGTGTTTTGTTGATTGTAGACTTAAGAAAGAATGGAGAAAATATTAACAATGTAGATCAAAGTTAATGTGATGTGTCTATAGCTATTACATTGTGGAGAGTATTAAAAAAAATCTCAGAAATACTATTTCAGTGTTCAAAAGTCTTATTAGATTCAGCAAAGAAGCCACTGACTTCATCGACAAAGAGTAAAGTTCTGACATATGTTAGTTGTCATTTTAGTCTTGACTCTTAAAAGATTTATGTCAGAACTATATTCCTTTGTCAATTGCAACCATAAGTTGGTTACAGATACAAGACTCTGGCAAACAACAAAAGCATTCTATGAGAATCCATTGGTTACATGGAATTTACAATAAAGATTATTGTATATGTTATTATCTGTCAATTATGTGGAAACATCCTTTATACCAATAAAATTTATAATAAACATATATGTACAGATGAGCATACTTTTTTCCAGAGAGCCAATTAATACATATTTACCAGTATATCAGTGCATGCAGGTACCTCAATCTCAACATATCTACAATTGAGCTTCTTTCCCATAAAACCCATTCCTCTTATGTCATATTTTTTCTTGATTGATGATTCCTCTATTCTCCAAGTCACAATGCTATATCCTAGACTCCTCCTCCTCTTTCTACATTCAATGACCTTATTCTCTTATCCTCTTACAAAGTCACCACTTTCCAGCCTCTCAGCAGTGCTTGTCTAAACAGGTCTCTCTTACACTTAACCCTTGTTCTGCACGATCTGGTCACTGCCTACCTCTCACAGTCATATGCCTTCCCTTCTGTCTTCATACACTTTCTCTCTGCCCCTCCTTCCTTCCCTGGAGCTCTCGCACACTCTACTTCCCATTCCCTATAATCCCTGTGCTCCAGTTATGTAAAACTGCTTGGAGTTCCCCAAACACTCCAGACTATTTTATATCTATTTATATCACAGCACATATAACATTTATTACACTATTACATCTATTTCCTTCTACTAAACTTCATTCCCCCTAAACTCTCAGCTATATCTATCTTTATACTCTACCACACATAGTACACTGTTTGCAGAAGATACTTAATAAATATGTTAAATTGACAAATTCTGGTTTATCAGAAAGGCTTAGAAGTAAGGTCCTCGAAATATATGTTGAGTTTGGCTCCTTCAGTAAAATGCAAGATTGGAAAGGAAACCGTAACCACAGAAATGCATTTTCTTTTACTAATGACCAATTAAGGCAGAATTCTTTCATAGACAACTAGCATTTGGGATAAAAGTATAAACAGAAATGAATGAATATGCTAAATTATTGCATATATTTACCAAATTTGTTTTTTTAGTCATCTTACATATTCTTTATAGATCCACAAAATGACTCTCCCCAGGAAGTTCTTTTTGCCTAATATCTATTTTTATACAGACAGCCAATCATTTTCATCACACAAACCAAGCTTACTAAATTTAAAGCAAGACTGCTATGATGGCAAATAAATTACTGGTGAATGTATGAATGTTATCTTTACTCATTACATTTAGTTCTGAGTCATTCATTCAACAGTTGTTGAGTGCCTTAGTCTGTGCCAAGCTAGGTTCTTAGCACTGGGAATACACCAGTGAAAAAAACTGAAGCCCCTATGCTCATGAAACCTACATTCTAGCTAAGAAAGACAATTTATAAATAAACAACTAAGTACAATAAAGGTGTCAGTTGGTGATACGTGTTATAAAGAAAAATAAAGCCAACTAATGGAAGATAGACAAAATAGGGGTGAGGTGTTATTTAATATGGGGCTGTCTGCTAGGGTGACATCTAAACAGAGACCTAAAGAAAGTGAGCCACGAGGACATTTAGTGGAAGAGCGGTCCGGGTGGGAAAAGGGTGTTGGAGGCTGGAAAGAAGCGTGAAAGCCCCAAGGCAGGAGCATGTTTAGTGTATTAAAGCACAGTAAGGTGGTCAGTGCAGGGACAGTAGAGGTAGTTAAAGTCAAAGACCACAATAAAGATTTAAGATTTCACTCTGAGCAAGAAAGGAAGTAAATGAAGGAGTATGAATAAAGAATTTCCATAATTTGACTAATTTTAAAAGAATCTCCCCGGCTGTTATATGGAAAATAAAATGTAGGGGGTAAAAAGTAGAAGCAGGAAATTCGGAGAAGGGGGCTTCTGTAATAATCCAGCTGAGAGGTAACGTGGCCTAGATCAGGATGGCAGTGGTGAAGGTGGTGAGAAATTGGATTCTAGGTGTGATCTAAAGGCAGCACCCAGAGGATATGCTGATGGATTGAATGCAGCACACGAAAGAAAGAAGAGTCAAGATAATATCAAAGTTTTCTTTGGTCTGAGCCAAATAATGACTCCTGGTAGAGGAGGGATTATTTTATGAGATGAGAAAGACTATAGGAAGTGCAAGTTTAGAGGTGGTTCTGATAGCAGCAATGATTCTGAGGCCTTCCATTTGCTGGCTAATAGGTTCTACTGTCATTGCAAACATGAACTAAAGAAACCTGTCTTAAAAAGGCATGAAAGCTGCTATGAGTAAGAATACTACTGGTGACAAGAAAATTCATGGCTGCAATTCCCTTGTATGGATACTCAATCAGAAACAGGCCAGTTTAATGCAACCTCGAGAGAGCTTTCTCACTTATCACCTAAGTAGTCTTCTCATAACTAGAAGTCCAACTGTCTATGCATCTCTTCCCCTCACCCCTCACTACATAATCTTCAGAAGCTGGTCTCTTTGAGAACACACTAAGGCTCTGAGCCCTAACTAATAACTGAGCCATCTAATGTCAGCGTGAGATGTACTACCAAACCTCAGTTCTGGAAGGGTAGTCAGTAAAAAACAGGATGGTATATTACACACACTGCAGATCACACAACTAAAAAGTACTACAAAACTGGAAAAAATTAAGTTTATCTCTGTGAAGTTAGTGAAAAGCATATTTAGACAGAAATGTGTGTCTAAGCAGAGAACTACTCTGGAATAGAACCTTCTAAGAATGGCTATTCTAAGTCAAAGCGAAAAACAAACAAACCATACTTGGTATCTATAAATCTACATATGTTAACAAGTGAATATACTCTCTTCCAACTAACTTCTGGCTTAAAATCTTGGTTAAATTTACTTTTTGGCCCAGCTATATAGAAGAAAAGCAAATGTAACAGCCATTTCTCCCAGGAAAAAAAGGACACGTATCTGAACTAACATCTCTGACTATCCAAAATCAGGTTTTTCAGAACTCTAATTTTGGTAAACCAGACAAGGTAACCTCAGAAAACCTACCGCTGGCTTAACGCAGGATGTTGCATCAAATGCTTCAGCCAGGTGCTTCTTATCACATTTCGAAGTTCATGGTTATTGCGAGCTGACAGCACACCAACTACCACATCATAGTGACGAGACTTCCACTGTGGAAATAAGGCCAATTGATCTAGAAATAAGCAACAATAATCAAAAATAAGTCATATTCAGTTACTGTTATGTTCAATATGTTATAGTGTATTACAAAATAAAATGTTTATATTTGTAGAAAATACAAATACAAAGAAAAAAATATTAAAAATCCCCCATAAACCCATTATTCAGAGATAACCACCAGCAACATTTGGTGTAGAGTCTTTTTGTCGTCCATGCATATGTATGCATTCATGCTCATATAAGTATATAAATTCTTCAAAACAAACAAGATGTTTGCGGTAAGAATCAGTTTTGAAAGGCAACGTGGCATCAACAATAGAACAGTAGGCAGTAAGAGTCAATGAAGCCACAGTTAGAATCCTGGCTCTGTCACTTATTAGCAATAAGTTATTTAACTTCTTCAGCCTCAGTTTCCTTAACTATAAAATGGGTATAATAATTCTCATAACACTGTTGTAAAAACTAAATGAGATAATGTGTATAAAGGTCCTAGTCTGGTACCAGGAACATAGTAGGAACTCAGTGACGACTAACAAAAAAAAGTTCTTTGAAAGGTGAAGTCCTATATTAAGGCTATTAAATTCGGGGGGTGGGCTGGGTATGATGGCTCATGCTTGTAATCCCAGCACTTTGGGAGGCCCAGTGGGAGGACTGCTTGTTTGAGACCAATCTGGGGGACATAGGCAGAACCCATCTCTACAAAAAGTAAAAAAAATTAGCCAGGTACAGTAGTGCATGCCTATAGTTCCAACTATTGGGGGGGCTGAGGCAGGAGGATCCCTTGAGCCCAAGAGTTCGAGGTTACGATGAGCTAAAATCTGGCCACTGCACTCCAGCCTACACAACAAGAGCAAGATCCTGTTTCTTAAAAAAAAAAAAAAGTTTGGGGAATGAAGTTGAACCACTTTCATACTGAAAAGTATCAGAACCTTTATTTATGTCAATGAATTCTATTGTCAACAAACTTTTTATTCTAAAGAATGAAGGAGCGGAGGCAACATTTTCGGTAAAAAAAAAAAAAAAAAAGTAACAAGTCATGTGAATGGCTCATTTTTTACTGTCATAGGTCTAACAGGTTTACATTTCAACTTCTAAAACTTGTCTTTCGAAAGAAGACAGAAGAGAAAGATATTTTGCTTTTCATCACCAGTTTTAAGGCTTGAGAGTTATAAGCTTATATACAGCTCTGATGAGAGATCCATTTCATCTCTTTCTCCAGTGGTAGGAACTGATCCCAAGTGTTTCCCAAAATAAATTATCAAATGCTAGACTCTTTACTACATTAAATGCAATGTTTTTATATGCCATAGGATCTAGATATTCAGTCTAAAAGAAAACAAAAACATGTTATTTTTTCAAAGGTCCAATTAAAATAAAAATAAAATCAGGAAACAGAGTCTTCTACTAGGATAATTTTAAGGATATTATAACAATTATGGGAATACAGGAATTTTTGTGTAGACATCTTATTTTCCATGATATAATTTTACTTATTATTTTGCCCTACCCTCAGACTCTTGTACCAAAATGAGTTCTTCTATAAAGACAGAATTTATCTTTAACATAAATCCAAACTTTGATGGATTAAGCTTATCATAGGCCACACTTCCTTCTTGAATACCTAATATGCGACAAGTACTATATGTAGAGTATCACTTAATTCTCACAACTCTGAGGGAGGTAGGTACTTATTGAACGAATGAGGAAGCAGGCACAGAGAATTCCGTAACTTGCCTTACATCAAACAGCTAGGAAAATGGCTGGGCTAAAATTTATTTCAAGGCAATCTAACTCCATTCTTCATAACTGTTCTATAGCTATACAGTTTAATGTAGCTTATCTGAGTCTAAATTCTGATCTTTTTATCCATAACACAACTTCAAGTGGTGAATTAGTGCTAAGCAGATCACTGAAGATGCTGGTTAGTACATTAATTTTTTTGCATTCATGGCTCAGGAACATTTTTTCTCAGATATTAACTATATAATAAAAGTTATACCTTTGCTGGAACTAACTGTAAATGAGTCTGGATCTGGAGACTAATTTAAATGATTACATAAAATTGGAATGATATGCCACCCTCCCCTCAACTGTTTCACAGAGAAACTTTTTTTTTTTTTTTTTCCTTGAAATGAGTTCTCACTGCCCTGGGCTAGAATGCAGTATCATCATAGCTCGCTGCAACCTCAAACTCATGGGCTCAAGAGATCCTCCTGCCTCAGCCTCCCAAGTAGCTGGGACTATAGGTGTGTGCCACCACACCCAGCTAATTTTTAGATTTTTTTTTTTCTTATAGGGTTGGGGTCTCGCTATGTTGCTGAGGCTGGTCTTGAACTCCTGGCCTCAAGCAATCCTGCCACCTTGGCCCTCCCAAAGTGCTCAGATTACAGGTAAGAGCCACCACCCCTGGACCCTCGCAGAGAAATATTAAGTACATTCTAGGGACAGGAGGGAGACAAATGTAGTAACCAGCCAGTTGACACTGATTCCATAGCCAACATGCTATATTATCTCAGTAAGAAATTATTTAAATTTCTTGTGCCTCAGTTTCTTAATCAGAGACAACTGATATCAAAAAAGTCTTTAGACATTCTACCTGTTTCAAAATGTCATCTTGAAACATTAAAAGCTGTAGAATGGCAAAAAATCACATTTAGTCTAAATGCCTCATTTACCTGATATCAGAAAACAATGTTGCTATACAAAAGCAAATTTTCAAATAATTTAAATATTCCTTTTAATGCCAAACTTACTATGTTATTTTTGATGGATAATCAAAATAAATCTTCTAGAAACAGACTACATGGAACATAATTTAATGTTTTACTGATGATCCAAAATCTTCATAAAAAATTTCTCAAATCCATCTGTTTTCATAATTAATTCTAGCTGCTGCTTCAGTTCAAATTGTTCTTTCACCTAGACCAGTATAAAAGTATCCTAACTAGTTTCTCCCTGACTTCTCCATACTACTGTCAAGCTAGATTTTTCTAAAAATAAGTAAATAAACAAAAAGATAACCGTGTGGCATGGGAAAATCACATGGATTAAGGACATAAAACTACTTTTTGATCTAATTCCAACTCTCTGCCACTGTCAATCCTCCCTACTTCTAATCCACATCTAAGCTGCTTCTATTCAACTGCTTTACATTAATTTCTCTCCTCCTTACAGAGAGGAAGCACATGGCATATTTTGGCCTTTTAGAGTACTTCCAGATATACTGAAGTCAGACTTGAGAAAAATAGTTTTCTTCTATCACATACCATGAATGTAAATCAATTCAACAGACTCCTGAGCACTGTGTTACACAGTATAAAATCCAAATTAAATGCTTAATAAATACTTGTGTAAGAATGTTATTCAAGTTCCTAGTTCCCTTTACCAATCTGGCTCTACACTCCATCGCCCTCTGTTATTTATTACGAGCATAGGGTATCTAGTTTGATTCTGGTGTCTGGAAACAGGTAAAAAGGAAAACTAAGACATAAACATGATACAAAAGGACATAAAGATAATTCACAATAGAAGAAAGGCAAATACTTAACAAACCTATGAAAAAATGTTCAACTTCACTAGTAATCAAGTTTGAATTAGAGCAATAAAATACTCGTTTTCTCTTACATTCAAACTGACAAATGTCTTCTTAAATGATAATAACCAAATGATGGGTACTTCAAGGAAAGGTTCACAGTGATTTCAAGGAAATGGTTACTCTCTTTCAGGGCTGGTAGGAGTGTAATCTGGTACAGTCTTCTGCAGGGCAATTTGGAAATATACATCAAATAACAGAACAGTATAAACTTTGTCCAACAATTCCATGCCTAAGAATTTATTCTAAAGAAATAATCAGTGATGCACACAAAGATCTCTATTCAGCAGTGTCACTTATTAATAGTGAAAAACTGCAAGCTACATAAATGCAACAAGGGACTCATTAAATAAATTATGGTGTCTCTATATGATAGAATATTATGCAGCCATTAAAATTATGTTGTAAATGTATCATTAAATATTATTCTACATCATATTAAGCAGTCTACAAGAACCACGTACATACTGGGTGGTTCCATTTATATAAAGTGCAAAAGTAGTCAAATGTCTGCCATTAGAGATCAGAATAGTGGTTACTACCCTTGGCAGTGACCAAAGACAGCATGAAGGGAGCTTCTGGGGTGTTGGTAGTTTTCTTCTAACTTGGATGCCGATTACTTGGGTATATTCAGTTTGTGAAAATATATCCAGCTGCATAGTTATATGCACGAAAAGAATGTATTATTATATATCAATACAATTTTTAAAATATATTAAATAATTTCACCCAATACATATGCTCTTTTGAAAATGGTCTAGAAGTAGACCATTTTTCTTTTCTTTTTAAAAAAATAATTCAAAATTTTTCCACAAAGAACTTGTTTCACTTTTATTAAAAAAAAAATTTAAATCCTTAAGTTTTCATGGCATGTAAGCAGATGATCTGTAGATGAAAAATTCATTCATACTTTCCCAGTTTTATTCTCCTGATTTATTTATTCAAATTACCGAGCATCTCCTATGTTCACTGCTCTAGATGGCACAGATACAGCAGTAAACAAAATCTCCATAATTTCAGGAATAATTCACAATCCCAAGCAAGCTCCCTGAGGGTAATGTAGGAGCCAAGGGAAAACTTTCCCTTTGCCCTCCGAAAGTTCATGGAAAATATAGAAGAGCACATAAATTTATTTGATCTTAGTTTTATGTGACACGGAAGACTTCAGAGTGAAGATACAAAGATAGAGAGGAAACTGTCCATTTTTATGTTTAGGTTTAACAAAGTATGGACAGTTATGTAGAAATATGGTTGGACTAAAAGGATATGACCGAATGCTAATTGACTGAGTAGGGAAACCCAGCAAGGTCTGTCTGTCAAGATCATCCTTGGCCTCTGAGCGTGCATCCTTTCCTTCTGGGTATGAAGCAGGACCCTCTCTGCAATGAGGGTCTTATGACCTATAATCAAACAAGGTAGGTCAGATAATTTCTTTATGGTCAGTTTTTACATAGAAAGGAAGGGGGAAAGTCAAGAGTAATATTTTTAGGTTTTATGGCAAGTTTGGGGAAAAAGGGGTTCTAGTTTCTATAGCTAGCCCCTGAGACAGGAGCATAGGAGAAGGCCAGAGAGAGCTGCTTCTGAGGCCTTTATTTTGGGGTATTGTTTTCTGAGACACTATAGTAATAACTATTGTTCTTTAATATATATCCTGAGAGTTCGGCAACCTGCTAGGCTCTGAGAGTGGACATCCCAAAGTATACTGAAGTCTAAGGGATGTTAATATCAAACTAATATTCAAAATAAGCCCAAAGAGTCCTAAAAATCAGTCCAAAATTCCACTCTCACGTGCATGCTCTTTGATGACATCAGTCACAAATAGGCAGAAATCTTGAAAATGAGGAAAATATACAAGTCCACCACAGATCTACCGATAAGGACAATCATCATACACACTACCAAAGATACCTCCCAAAACACCACACAAACATAGGCATCATCCACCATCATACTATTAATACTATTGCTCCCTAAAATTCATGGAGTGTTTACTATGAACCAGGCACTGTTCTATTAATTGAGTCTTCACAGTAACTCTATGAGATCATTTTATAAATAAGGAAACTGAAGCACAGAGACATAATTAGCATAGGGATAATTTTGGAAAAACTAGCCCTAGGCAAAATTGCGAAGCAAGCTCAATTTATTTTTGACCTTCCACTTGCCTTTTGTCTGTTTCCATTTGACATACTATGAGCACCTTGAGAGCAGGGAATATGCACCCAGCACAACATCCAGCACTAAGTATTTGTTGAGTGGATATATGCTCCTTTCCTTTCTCTTGGGTTTTTCTTTCCAAATATCCTGGAAAGAGAAGCCTTCTTTTGCCACATTTTCTAAATTAAGCGTTAAATAATTCCTGCCAAGGCATTACCCCAAACCAGTTATGTTGTAATCAAGATATCCTATATCTAGATTCCCTAGTCCAATGGATATCTCCTCCTCCATTTTTGTCTTGTCACTCCTAGGTGTGCTGGATTTCACAAGAGAAGGCCTGCTTCCTCTTTTCCAAGTGCTCTCCCTGACTGGTTTCTGCTATTTAAGGCAAGCTACCACATTAGAAAAGTCGCTAATCCTGGTACTAACATGGCTGGCTCACTTCATTCTCGTTCCTGCTCAGCTCTACAGAGTGGTGGCCTTCCCTGACTTCTCTATATAAAACAGCAGCCCAACATTCTCTTACATTGCTTTGTTTTTCTTCACCATACTTAGCTTTACCCCACTGTGATATTTACAATATTTCCTTATGCTCTGTCTTCTCTTCTAAATTGTAAACTGAATGAGGGCAGGGGCTTTAGCTTGTAATTCCATACTTACAACAGAAGCTGGCATAGAGTGGCTCTCAATTATTTGCTGAATCAACTGCCAACCACAGCATCTTTTTAAATATTTAGGGAAGGTAAATCTCTCTTTCAAAATATACTGCCAAGACTCAATGAGATTGAAAACAAAGAGGCAGAAGAGAAAAGAGAACAAAAGTAAATCTTTAAATACTAACTCAAGAGGAGAATACTTAGCAAAATCTTGGGTTTTCTCTCCTTCCTTAGGCTTAAACTGTAAGGGTTAAAATGTAAAAATGCCCAAGTGTTTTAGATTAAACATGGTGACAGCACGATGGGAAAGGCGGCTGTAGGAAATTTTAGTAATCAAGATGTTTCCATTGCTTTTAGTTTTGAAAGTACCAAAAGGAAAAGAGGAAAGTTGGGAGTCAGTCATGTTTAATTTAGATTAAAATATCCTTATTATCTGACCAGATGCACCGTATCCACTTAAAGTCAAGTTAATTTATGTAACTAGTATTGATCTTCTCACCTATATATTAACATTACCCTGTCCCTTCCTACAATTACTTCTTCATTTCCTTGATCTAGCCTGGTCTAACCGGATGGCAGATAAAGGCACCATTTAAACACTAAGGGGGTAGGAAAAACTTTTCTCAAACTAAGAAATTGCCTGGTAGGTCTACTAAGATTTAAGTTCGGAGGCGGGGCTTTTGTTTGTTTTATTAAATCCTGGTAAGGTCATAAATATTGTAAGGATGCTTTGCAAGTAACATCCAATAGGGCTCACTCATATACAAAAAAGAAACCTGTAAAACACAAACCCAATAGATGTTACAAAGAATTATATATATATGGCACTTTTCCCAGCTCAGTTTACAAAAACCTAAAAAACAACACAAAACCCAAACCTGTTAACAGGTTAAATGCACTGTATCATTGTACTTTCATTAAATCATTTAAATGGTGTTTAATTCTATTCAGGTCGCACAAATCCTTTTCAAAGAGCTGGTGGTTTGTCTCATAGAAAAAAAGATTGTTACCAAAATGACCCCAATATAATTTCATATAACATTGTTTTGAGGATTGCTGAATACTTTCTCCTTATAAGGTGCATTGTGCTGAACTGCAAATACTCAAGTCTAATTTTTAAAACTTCTGTATAAGAAAACAGCTATTTTGGGGAAAGAAAAAAAATTCCAATGTAGTTAAAAAACAAAACGACTATTCCCTCATCTTTAAAAGAGCTTTCTAGGTTTCTTTATACGTCCTAGGGAGAGCCCTTAAAAAAGACAAGCGAAAAAGAGAAACCTAAAGCAGTGCTCGGGGTGGTGGAACCTATTAACAAAATAATCCACTGGGTACCTACTGTGGGCAAAGCATTCTATTACGATGCGAAGCAAACAAGAACAAAGATTTCTCTCCTCTGAGATTAAGTTTTAGAGCAAACGGATACGATCGTTAAAGAATTTGGTACTTCCATGTAAACTTCATTAGTAGGCTCTTCGAACCAAACTCACAGGAACTCCACTCACCGCCATGCCCTATAGATTTGTTTAACGGACTTACATCACAATCAAAACACAAAATACAGTACATTCTTATAGCAAAGTTATTCCTTAGGAGCAAAACCCAGCCATCCTTTAAAACACGCACAAACATTACCCACGGCACTAAAACCTCAAAGTCTTGACCGAGGAAGACCAACAACTTGGGGAGGAAGAAAACTTTTGAGCCCGAGCTTCCAAAGCAGCAGCCGCTGGGGCTGAAGGGAACACGAGGTTCTGCTCCCCGGGCGGGCGTCGCACAACGCCGACCAGGCCTGGGGACAGCCGAAGGACTTGCAGCTGCGGGCACCGGCTGTGTGGCCGTTAAGGGAAGCGGGGAGGTGAGAAGCCGCGGGGACACAGAAAGAGAAAAGCTCCCTCAAGTTTGCCCGATGTTGACGCTCGAAGGATGAAAAGAATCATTTGTTTCGTCTGGGGACCGTCGTATTTGGCCCTTCCTCCCCCGAACCCCCCCCCCCCCGGCGATTCCCGGCGGAGCTCCGCGGCACCGAGCCGCACCGGAGGTTCCGGAGCCCGGCCTTCCACCCTTCGCGGCCGCCGGTCCGCCCGGCCCCAGGACCTCACCTGCGGGGCCGGCCCCGGAGGCGTGAGCGGGCGGCGGGGAGCGCAGCCGCAGCCAGAGGTGCAGCGCGGCCCCGAGCACACACGGGCACAGCAGCACCAGCCAGTTTCGCATTGGCCGCCCCCGCCGGCTCCACCTCGCGACCCCGCCGCGCGCCGGGCTCTCCCGCGTCCCGGCGAAGAGGGAGGGGACCCGCAAGTGCGGAGATTGAGGGGCGGCGACAGACGCCTGCGCAACTACTCCAGGCACGCCTGGCGCCGTCTAGGCTCCTCTCGGATCCCGGTCCCGCGCCTCAGGTCCCTCAGACCGCGGGCGGCGGCTGCACAGCCGACTGGAGCCCCGCCCCCTCCGCTCGGCCTTCCCACCGGCTCCGCCCACCTTTTCTCCCACTCGCCCCGCCCTCTCCCCTCGCGTCCCCACCGGCGCCCGCCGGCGGGCCGGGAGCTGAAGTCCCGCTCTGGGCCCAGGCAGGAGGCGCAGTCGGGAGCCTGAGGCCCGAAAAACTACATTTCCCACAATCCCAAACACGCGTTCCGTCACTCGGAGGCCGCGGAGGCGAAGCTCGAGGCCCCACACGGAACATGCGCACCCCTTCTCGGCGCCTGCTGCCACCCACTGGCCGAGGAGAGGTGGTGCCGGGCTCAGAGGCTGCCCCAAGCCGGGAAGAGAAACGCGGCTTAGACAAAGGTTGCGGTTTGCCTCAGACTGCGAGGAGATAGGAGTGACTCTCGTTTGAAATCACGCAGAGCTCCCTTGTGCGGAGGCTCGCCACACCCGCCCCCATCCCCCCGCTGTGGAAGATGGGATCCTGCCGACGTCTCCTCGGCCCGAAAAGCGGGACGAGAAAGCCCGCGTGCCGGCCTCTGGAACGATGAATCATCAGGGATTCGCTCTGGTGCAGTGTGTTCCCGGCTCTTTGCCCGGTTCCGTGCTCTAGGAACGCAGGCTGAGGAGGACAGCGCCCAGGGGACCGGGCTGTGGAGTGTGATGGCGACGGTCCCATGGGGGTAGAATTGCACATGCCCCCGGTTCAAACTGGCGCTGTCAAGTCGGAAGCGGAGCGTGGTGCGTCCCCAAACGGGAGGTGAACCGGCGGAGCTGAGCGAACGGGGCTCTGTGGAAGGGCTTCTGCAGCGCTCCTTCGAAGTGAAACTGCCCCAGCGTCGTGCACCTACGGCCCGGGGGACCCCCGCCCGCGTTTCGCTAAGAAGGGAAGAGGCACTGAGGGTGCTGATGTTAAGAAGATGAGGGGAAAGGATAAGGACGAGTGCCTGGGCTATGGTGTGTGGGTTTTGTATGTTTGTTTGTTTTAAGTTTCCACAAGTTGAGAAGTTTTGGTTGACAGAAGATCCATCTCAAACAAGCATAAAGTTCTTTATTCTAGTAACAACGGTCCAGCCGTGGATTTCCCAGGCACTGTCAGTATCGAGAGTCTCATTGAGTGGCAACTTAGTTCCGGCAAAGCAACTTCTGTTGCAATTACTTTTTATTTGGTTGTTTTGTAATATTGTCTGCTGTACTATATTTAATTTTAAAATGTTTGGTTTAATAGTTTTATAAAAGCTATAAGCCTAGGAGTTTATACTGTGTGTTTGTATTAAGTAAATTAATAAAGATAATTTAACTCATGTAGGGCCAGAAATTGTTTGTTGTTGTTTTTTTCCTTTAAAAGGGATTTGTATTATATATTTGTTAGTTATCTGTTGCTACTTAACAAATCAATCCAAAACTCTTAAAGCAACAATAATCATTTATTATCTCTCACGATTTCTGTAGGTCGGGAACTCGGGAGCTAAGTTCTCGTTCAGGGTCCCTCATAAAGTTGCAGGCACATGTCAACTAGGGCTGCAGTCATCTGAAGGCTTGACTGGGGCTGGAGAATCCACTTCCTAGGTGACTCACTTATATGGCAGATGCTGCAATGCTTTTTATGGCAAAGCATTGGAAGACACACACTATCACTTCTGCACTTGTTTATTGATCACACAGAGTAGCCCTGATTCACTGTGTGAGGAACCACACAAGGGCATGAATACTGGGGGCAAGGATCACTGGAACCCATTTTAGAGGCTGTCTACCACAGTATATTATGCAAATTTGAGAAACCCTACTGTTTCTGAACAGTTTGGGGCATCTTTAGGGTCCCTAGGTACTTTCCATAGTCCCTGAAGACAGGAAGGAACACCTTTTCCTTCTTATGGGAAACAAATGGAATTAAAAGGCTGTGATTATTGTGGCTCTTGGGCAAACGTCACCAAGGTCTGCATGCCCCTTTCCAAGACGTTGTATATATATTTCAATAAGAAAGGACAATATATAATGTTTAGAAATTTCTTGTTAGAAATTCTCTGCTTAGAACTATGCTGACTTGCTTTCTACATTTCAATTAAAGAAATTGTTAAGAAAGTAATAATTGGCTGTCTCAAAGGGTATACTATATTTGTCCTCAAGAAAAGTAGTAAATGGTCTGTTAATATCCTAAAATTTTCATTTTGTGAATAAAGAATTATAATGAGTTAACCCCAAAAGAGGAATCATCTCTAATTTTACCAGATCTATTCATTCAAAAAATACTTATTGAGCATCTATTATGTGCCAAGAAATTTTGTATATACTTTGGATACATCAATGAACAAAACAAAGATCCCTGTCCTGTAGCAATGGGGGTGGGGTGCAGACTATAGACGTAATAAAGAAATACACTTGACCAGGATGTTAGAAGATGATAAGCACCATGGAAAATATAAAAAGTAGGGCAGGGTAGGAGACTTGTGAGAGTGGGACAGAAATGGAGCAGATTGCAGCATTGGACAGCAGTATTTAAATAACAGTTCAAAGTTATAATGAGCACTAAAGGGAGGAACAAACAAAATCACCTTAATATATTAACTAATCAAGGTGTTGTTCCTTCCAGTTAACAATCTAGAGGGGAATTTTTTCACTGGCACTCTGATAAGCCTGTAACAAAAATAGTTTTTAATAACTTTTTAGCATCCTTCAAATCACACCCCAGTGGGAGCTGCCTATATCACCTGTTGATGGGACCAGTGACCCTTCCACTTACCTGCTGTCTACTATGCCCTAATAAACTCAAGACTACAGTAAGTAAAGATGATAAGAGAGAATGTACAATAGAATAAAATTTTTAAAACCCAGTGCTGATATCAACCGTCTGTGCAGTCAAGGTGCTCATAGTCTATGATGTGAACAAGTTAACAGAGAATTAGAACTAGGGAGAGGCAAACTAGGATGGTTGGTCATCCTGATTATAATTCAATGTGATAAGTAATTGCAATTCAATGTGGGAAAGGAAGGCACAGGGTGTTATAGCAGCACAAAGCAGGAGTTATAGTCCTCCCTCAGTATCCATGGGGGGTTGTTTCCAGGACCCCCCATGGATACCAAAATCCTGGAATGCTCAAGACCCTGATATAAAACGATACGGTATTTGCATATAACCTATGTACATCTTCTATATACTTTACATAGTCTCTAGGTTGCTAACCATATTGAATACAATGCCTACCCATCACTTCATTCAAGTGGATTCAATGACATGTGACAAATTCAAGTTTTGCTTCATGTAACTTTGTGAAATTTTTTTTTCTGATTATTTTCCATCTGTAATTGGTTGAATTCATGGATGTGGAACCCACAGGTAGGGAAGGCTAACTGTATTTAACTCAGCCCGAAGCTCGAAAACACAGGGCTGGGGCTTGAAATCAGAGGCCAGGTAATAAGGTGAGAAGGGCGTTCAAGAGTGCCCTAGGCAAAACAAAAAATTCTCTTTTTTTTAAGAGACAGGGTCTCATTCTGTCACCCAGGCTGGAGTGCAGTGGCACGATCGTAGCTCACTGCAGTCTCCAACTCCTGGGCTCAAGCCATCCTCTCATCTCTGCCTCCCAAAGTTCTGGGACTACAGGCATGAGCCACCGCACCTGGCCTTCTCTCAATACTCTCATTTCTGATGAATTTTACAATCATTTTCCACAGCTTTTCTGCTTCCTCCTAAACCTTATATTTAATACATGGTTATAATAACAAGTAATACAAATGTAATGTTAGACTCCTCCTTTGGCCCACCCTAATCTTTTTCTCCAGATTTAACCACTATAGCCTAGGTATTTCTTCTTGTGTATATATTCTGAATTGTCCCAAATTGTTTACTTTTCCAGGGATGGAAATGAGGAAGCACCTTTCTTTTTAATCTCCATGATTGCAATCTGTGCCTTGAACCTGTATAATTGCAGAAATTCTAGTCCCCTCTCTAAATATTTATGAGTGCCCCAGGAGTGCTTGCTTTTCCACAAAATCATCATTACTCTCTTTGCCACCTCTTGTTCCAGACAGCTGCTCTAGTCTTCTCCGTCAGCCACCTCCCTCAACTCATAAGCACTTCTCCAGGCACGGACACAGTACCTTCCTTTATCCTCTACATCACAGCTAAGACATAGCTGTCATGTTTACCAGACTTTAGCAAGGACTTAGTCCAAGAAAATACAGAAAGAAACATTTGAAACTAGATATGAGATAAATTTACTTCTAGGGTCCCTCAGAAGAGTTCCCCGCTGGCCATCTCTTGCCTTGGGACCCGCCCCCCAACCCCCTGAATGCCACGTCCGAGGGCCTTGTCATCTGCATATGAGGGACACTTCTTGCAGGTTCTCTTTTCTCCAGTCCAGGACCCAATTCTATCACTAGCCAATGAAGTCAAAATTGCCCTTGAAAATCTCTTAAATGCCTCAAATGTGGAGCATGTATGGTTTTCTACCTTTCTACAGAAAGATTTCTTTTTTATTCTTCTAATTCTTTCTTATCAATGTTTCTCTGTAGACCTCAATCATTCACTTTCTTCCTCCAGGAAACGATCTTGCCTGGTCACTTATACAATAAATTTCACTTTTTAAAAATTAATAGTTGGGAAACCTTAAAAACATTCAGACATTCTTTTCAAGGGTTTCAGGACAGCTGGCATTCTTTGCCTCATGTGGGTACACACTGCCTTTATGTTGTTGTTGTTTTTTTTTTTTTTTTTTTTAGAAAGAAACTTGCTATGTTTCCCAGGCCACAGTGCCGTGGCATCAGGCTAGCTCACAGCAACCTCAAACTCCTGGGCTCAAGCCATCCTTCTGCCTCAGCCTCCCGTGTAGTTGAGACTGCAGGCACGCGCCACCGTGCCCGGCTAATTTTTTCTCTATATATAAATTTTTAGTTGTCCAGATCATTT
>CAUYSK010115011.1:0-39702 GCA_963575035.1 Avahi laniger
AGAAAATCGTCTCCCAGACACCGCCCCAAACCTAAGAATCAGATCTGCAGGGGTGCAGACCCTGGGATTTGTGGTTTGAGCGCACTCCTCAGGTAGGTGACCACTGAGCAAGAGCCCCGTGAGTGACTGTCCAGGAACCCACATGCATGAGCAGCCCCCACTCTCCCATCCTTGTCTCCCAGAGTCCACGGCACGACATCTGAGGTCTGAGGAAGGACATCCTCGCACAACAGACGGCGTGGGAAGCACAGCCACACGTACGGACACCGTCACCTGGAACCGGCAGTACCTTGGGCTGGGGTTGCTCTGGGTCCAGTGGCCTCTGCTCTGCAGCTGAACTCAACACCCCACACAGGGCATTTTAGGGCTCCTCACTCCATTGTCGAAGCACCTTGTAACAAGAGAAAAGAGGTTGAAGGAGAGGAGAGGACAGAGGCTGGCCAGGGCAGGCAGCAGGTGTCCTTCCCACGAGGTGTTTACCGCACGGCCCAATCCGACCGGCAGACAGGACAGTTTCGGCACCTGCCCTTGCATGCAGAGGCTGCGCTTTCCTCCCAGAACCGAATCGATCTCAGGCCCCGGTCTCTATGGAAACCGCCCCTGCCCGGCTCCCCTCCTGGTCCCCTGCCCCTCCTTGGGATCTGGCTTCCCTGGCCCGTCCCTAGCTCCTCAGACTCTGGACTCAGGGCCACTGCCCTCCACGATGCTCCTCCATCAACTTGGACTGTCGCCCACTGGTCACCTCATCATCGCAGCAGCCCAGTCACCTCGCCCAGGCTGTCCTCTGTGTCTCCCTCGTTCGCATGACAACACGTCATCCTTCCGCCTTCCCGTGTTTATCTGTCTCCCCCGAGACTGAAAGTCCAGAAGAGCTCGGGTCTTGCTTGTCCGAGTTGCTGTTGGGCTCCCGAGACCTCCCACGGCCCCTGCTCAGGAAACACTTTGAAAAGACAGAATGGATCTGTGTCTGCCCCTGGGCAGCAGCCCCGCAGGGCCTGTCGTTTGACCCAAACGTAAGAGGTGAGAGGATCACGTGGGGTTCTGCTTCCTGGGGTAGCCGGTGGCCCAAGGTTGGCAGAATGACGTACCCACCAGTATGGGGCGAATCGTGTCCCTCTCAAAATTCACAGGTTGAAGTCCTCACTCCAAGTACCTCAAAATGTGACTTTACCGGGAAATAGAGTCATTGCAGATGTCATTAGTTAAGATGAGGTTGTCCTGGAGCAGGGTGGGCCTGATCTTATGTGACTGGTGTCACATAAGGGGAATTCGGACACAGAGCCTCACACAGGGAGAACACCATGCGAACATCAAGGCAGAGGCTGGAGCACCGTGGCTGCAAACCAGGGATTCCAGCAGCCATCGGAAGCCGGGAGGGAGGCAGGGAGCAGATCCTCCCTTGGAGCCCACAGAGGAAGCCACCCAGCCAGCACCTCCACGGGGACTGTGGGCTCTAAGCCGCGTAAGCCGCCCGGTTTGCGGTGCTTTGTGAGGTGGCCCTAGCAAGCCGAGAGAACCCAGAGGCCCCCAACACCAGAGCCAGCCAAACTCTGGCAGACGGTGGCTCCTGCCAGCTCTGGGGCATCTCGACTGTGGGTCCAAGGTCAGGACTAGCCTCATGGTCCACGCCCTGTGAAGAGAGGCCAGGATCACGATGCAGCCCTTTCACCCGCCCCCCAGTCCCCCAAAACTAGATCCTATTGCTGGGCTCCCAGGGCTCTCGCCCCCTGCCACTCCCAAAATGCAGAGACATGGCAGTGACGGCCCCAAAGCCATCCTGGCCACAGGGCCCAGGGCAGGGGCGAGTGGAAAACGTGCCTTGGACTCCGAGAGGGAGGAGGGGCTCAGCTGGGGGCCAGCCTTGGAATTACGCCAGGTCCTCGGCCCGTTGCCATCGATCCACATTATCTGTGGTCTGGACAGAGCCGGGGCTGCCTCCCAGAGCTCAGGCAGAGGCTGCTGATCTTGCAACCTCGCCCAGTTCCTGCTCAGACTGCTTCGGCAGCACATCGCGGCAATTATCCCCAGCACGCAGCGGGGGCTGGCCGCCCACAGATGCAGTGCTCGTCCTGGCTAGAAGTGACTGGCTGGTGCAAGTGGGGCTTGTCCCCAGGCCAGAGCCCATCCCCAAATCACTGTGACCACCTCTCTGAAAGGGGGCCCTGGCCATTCGAGAAGGTGGGTGAGAAGAAACAGCGGCATTTACCGCCATGAGGTGTGGACGAGAAGCCTTTCCCCGGCTGGAGGGCTGGGCTGGGGGCACCAGGGCTGGGCTGGCGAGTCTCCTTTCCAAGGGGTTGTGCCGAGTCCTGCTCAGAGGCAAGGCTCTGGACGGGATGTCCTAGAGTCACTCTCAAGGTTGGAGTCATTCCTTCCAAGTTCATGGGAGCCCGGCTTCCTTCCCACACGAGCAGAGAGGAGAGCGGTCAGGACCCTCCAATGCAACTAACACGAGAAGCGCTAAGGCGGTGTCACGCGTGTCATGGGTGCTTGTAAGCATGACCCAGCACAGCACAAAATCTCCCTCCCACGGAGCCCACGTGACCCTCTCCAGGACGCGTGGCAGGACGTCCTCCTCCCCCGCACTCCTTGCCCTCATCTCTGCGTGTGCCACAGCCCTCCCCCAGTTCCACCGTTAGAGCACAAGCAACCAGACCGCGACAGTGACGGTGAAGACGATGATGATGTGTAATGCATCGGCAAATATTGACTGAGGGCCTGTTAGCATCAGGCTTCTCTCGCAGCCCCGGAGCAGCGGTGGGCGGGCAGACGCGCGTCCTGTTCTACTCCGGCTGACGCTCCGCTGAGAGAAGCGTGAGCAAGAGCGGCTGGCTCTGCTGGCCTCCGCGTGCCGGGCATCGTGGCTGTGAGTCCGTTACAAGTAGGTTCTCCGGTAATTTTCAGTACCGCCTGATGAGGTGGGCGTACTGTTATCATTCCCATTTTACGGATGAGGAAGTTGACACACACTGGCCACCGGGTGACATGGGGACTTCCCTGACTGCTGCCCTCTCATCGCTACCAAGTGGTCACTTCTCATTCTCCTCGTGGCCTCTCCCAGGCCTTCCTGGAAAGATGCTTTGGCACATGTATGGAGTAGAAGCGGCCTTTGCCCTTCTGTGGTTTCAGGGTCAGTGCCCAGGGCTGGCACAGCCCCTCCAGGGAAGCCCGAGAGTGGCCCGTTGGCTGCGCACCCGGGGATCAGGGCTAAGGCTGTGGCCAGGCCACCCGATAGGTTGGCATTCGGGCCAGAGCAGAGATTCATGCTCTATAAGCACTTTCCACATTCCCTCCGAGGAGCTTATACAGACGTTTGGGTTGATAAACCTGAAATCTCTAGAAAGCATCTAATTAATGCATCTTCCTAAGCAGAATGTTTTAGTAATTGCTGTTCAAGCAACAGAAAAGTTGAGAAAGCTTTTATTGCAGGCGCTGCAGGGACAGAGAGAGATGCACACGGCTGCTTCTCCCAGGCGCCGGCGCAATCTGCCTCAACCTATTGACATCCATTAACATTCTTCCAGCTATAAAAAAACGCATCTATTCTAACACCCTCGCTAGGCGGGAAGCCGGGCGTTGAATTGCTGGGCCTGAGTAATTGCCATCATCATTGTGATGGAGAGTTGCAGCGGGTCACAGGGCCTTGGAAAGGCAACTGCTTGGAGACGATAATTCCGTACGGATAATTTCATTAATGGAAGTGGGAGACAGCGTGTGAGCCAGCGAATGCCGCGTGTGCATATAAATACCCGCGGACACACGTCCCATGTTTGGGAACGGCCGCGTGTAAATGGGCGTGCGTGCGTCCGCCTCGTTAACGAATGCCCGGTGCGGAATGGTGAAGCGCCGCTCGGAAGTGATCTGTGCTCATCCCACGGGGGAATCCTTTAAGTGAAAGGAAATGGGAACAAGGATGTTTCGGGCGAGGATGTAAAAAGCTTCTATCTGATTTGGGGCCACAAAGGACTCAAAAGACATCAAAGCATCGACAGACTGAATAGCTTTCAACAAAGGAGGAACTTCCCACTCTGGAATTCAGCACCTGAAACAAACCAAGCACGGATCCTTCAGCCTGGACAAGGTTATCGAGGGACGACACCGGGCTCTGGTGCGAATCCCAAGGTCTGCTCTTCCCCGCTCAGCCTCCCGGCGGGTTGAATCCCCCATAGCCGGCTTCTATTTCCAAAATGACCAGAGCCCTGTGCTTGGAATGAGGCGGCTGCGTGTGGTGCCACATCCAACACGCCGGGATGGAAACCTGGCTGGCCACCTATTTTAAGACTGAACCTGGTCCACCTGGGCAATCTCTTCCCCTTCTCCACAGCCGTGCCAGCCTCCCCGGGGCCCTGTACCCTCCTCCCAGGCAGCACCCACAACAAAGCGTGGACATGACTGTGGCCGCTGCAGCAGGAGACTTCGGAATCAGAGTCTGGGCAGCCGTGTCATTCGTGCCCCTGCCAGATTTTCCTTTTTCCTGGGCTCCAGTCCCAGAGCCAGCACAGCCCAGAAGCAGAGGCTCCTTTCTCCCTGAACTTCACAGGTTCTTCCTGTATTTTACGGTTTTAAATTGAGCATAAAATTAAGGATGAACAACTTTAAAATGTGCTATCGGGCGGCACTGAGCGCATTCACAGCGCTGCCGACCGTCAACCCCATCTCGTTCCGAGACATTTGTATATATCACCCCAAAGGAAACCCCAGACCCGTTAGCAGTCACCCCAGTGCCCTCCTCCCCCAGGCCCTGGGGACCCCAAATCTGCTTTCAGTCTCTGTGGCTTCAGCTATTCCGCATGATTCGTGGGGAAAACCATACATGTGTTCTTTTTTGTCTGACTTCCCAGCCGGATGGCATTTTGGGGGTTCAGCCCCGTTGTGACAGGTACCAGTGCTTCATTCCGTGGTGGCTGGACGACATTCTGTCGTGTAGACGTACCACATTTTGTCCACTCAACCACGGACACGCAGGTGGCTGCCACCTTGTGGCGACTATGGGTAGTGCCGCTGTGAGCCTGGTGGACCGGTGTCTGTTGGAGGCTCTGCTTTCGTCCTCCCCAGCACAGCCCAGAAGCGGAGCTGCTGGATTATATGGCAATTCCATGTCCAGCTTTTTGAGGAACCTGAGCAGGCTTCGGGTCCCTGCACTCCCACTGGGTTCCCTGGGGGTCTTTCTCTCCCCTGCTCCCATCCTGGTTCTGGTGTGTTCTGAATGTCCCTCGCACACATCCGTAGCAACATCCTGAAGGCCACGCTGGTCACAGGACACCCCACATGGACGTGCACCCGTTGGCCCCATCTTGGGTTTCCTTGCTGGGATCTCATGTTCCTGCAGCACCAACCTGTGGCCACCGAAAGCCAATGGAGATGGTGCATCACCACTTGGTGCCATTGGTGCTGATGGGCTGACCCATGCGGGGTCCAGTTGGATGCACCCTGGACCAGCCGCTCAGCCCGCTGGGCCCAGGTGTCCTCATCCTTCCCCTTTAGCAGGTAAGGACTGAGGGAGACACAGCTGAGTAAAAACCACATGCTTGCTGTCTGGATATTGAGATCATTGGGATGGTGGTCACATGTCAGGATTTTCTAGGCCTTTCTGTGTCCCATCAGTGTCCAGAGGTGCTGGCTGAGCTATGCCCAAGAAAGCTCCAACCCCCGATCCTGTTACCCACCGGCCTTTCTTAGTCCTGACCTGCAGGCTCTGGTCCCCGGGTCCTCCTCCATCCCGAGAGTCCCGCAGCCGTCTGCAGGGCTGGGACCCTGCGCCTTTCCCTGCTTCCTCTCCGGGCGGAGGACCAGATCCACCCGGCACCTGAGCAGCCTGGGCCTCTCCCCTCTTTGTCTGGAAGGATTGCCTCTGGCAGGAAGCAAAGCGGGGGGGGCTGACACTTTGCCTCCCCGAGGTTCTGTCTTCCTGAAAGAGAAAGGAGGGTCTTTGATTTCTCCTGCCCAACACGCCAACTGTGGCTTCTGTGGGCGCGGTGCCTGCTAGGGGGCAACTGCGACTGTGGCTCTGTCACCACCGGCCTGGCTCACCTCGAGCAAGTGAGGTTATTTCCCTCGCGCTTGTGCTCACGACCGAGGCTCTTCCCAGTGGCAATAAGAAAAGCAAAACTTAAGGAGAAAAAATGAGAGATAATAAAAACAGATTAGCAATTTGCAAATTATCCTAAGGAAAAATGTCCTATTAAGAAAAAAATGATGAGCACATGATATTGAGGGGGGAAAACCCGTGGCTGAGGAGAAGAATGGAATCCATCTCACTGAAATTACAGTATTGTCCCTTCCCGAGCTAATGGGCTCTGTTCCCTGACAATACACTGAAGATATCGTTTATTAAGCCCATTATCCTGCAGACCGCAGTTAGTCACATCTCAAACACTGCCACATTTATGAAAGACAGTTACAGTCATTTGCAAGATAATTACCATTTTAATCTCAAACCAGCCCGTAGGAGCAAATTGCTTTATAAGTAACCAGGTTTTCCGTGTGCCATAAGCCAATGCTGCGCAGACTCTGAGACAACTCCGGCTTGTTTTGCAGTTGTCTGCAGAGCGTGGGGGAATGTGCTCCTCTGCGGGCCGCGTAGGGACGGGGCAGCCTCCTGTTCTGCGCCTGAGGGTGGACACCACAGTGCCTTGCTTCCATCTGTCTGCTTCCAGCTCTCATTAACACAGACGGGGTGAGGGGGAGGGAGAGAGGAGCTCTCACTGACAGAGAGGAGGAGAGAGAAGAAAAGAAGGGAACAGGGAGGGAGGGAAGGAAACAGATAATAAAATTGCCCTGCTCAGAAGCTGGCCCTAAAGCAGCATCCAGGCATAGGACATCTCTAGGGGCAAAAAGACCCCTGGAACAAAGCAAGGACACTGGTGTCAACACTAGTTGACACACCCGTAACTGCAGTGCCAAAGGCAGGACCTTCTTTGAAAGACGGGAGGACCCTCCTGTCCCATAAAGCAGACGTGATCAGTGCACTGCAACGAGTGCTCAGCTTGAGAGACAGGAAGATGACGCTGAGGTGGGAGCCAGCGCGTTGAGCATGGGGTATTTAGGCACCGAATGCCGTTTGGAGGAGTCGATTAAACCAGACTGGATGGTATGGAAGATGCTGGTTGTGGGGACACTTTGAGCAGCACTTTCCCTCGGCGAGCATAAGGCGCGACCACTGTGGACAGGGCACTGTCGCTAAGCACACAAGAAGCCCGTGCAGGATTGAGTCACTGAGTGGTCACGGTAGAATGTGTGGACAAGAGGTGGTGGCCGTCATCTCCTGATGGGGAGATCATTGAAACTGCTGGAATCCAACGGCCCATCCATTGTTTTAATTTTCTCTAAAATAGCCCCACAAAGTGAGCGTCTAACTTTGGTCACCTTCACCTAATGGGACCTGAAACAGTGTGGACACGAACGGAGAAGGGAGCGGTCCAGGACGGGAGGAGGAAGAGCCACCAAGAGAAAGAGCAGATCTACTGAGGTCAAGAAACAGAGCACATCTGGCCACCCAGGGGACAGTGGTGACTCTGGCCAGGCGGTGTCCCAGGAGGGGTGGGGAGGGGTGGAAACCGAACCCAAGTCAGCCAGAGAGCAAACGTCCAGAGAACAAACAGGAGTGTAAACCCAGCCCTTTCCAGCTCCAGCATCCTTTCGTGGGCCGCAGGGGCGCAGTGCAGTTACGAACAGAGAAAAGGGAGGTGCGGGTAACCTAGTCCCCAGCGCTGCAGGCACACGGCTCTCGGTTTCAGAATGTCTGTAGGTTTTCAGCTTCATCCCTCCCCCCCCATACTGGTGCCTCCTCCTCGTCTCCTGCTGCTGTTCATAGACCCAGTCCCTCCACTCAGGTGACTTGGGCTCCACACCCCCTCTTGACCCCTCACCTCCCACCTGCATTTCTCCCAGAGCCCACCTGCCTCCAGAGCCTTCGATCCCTCCCTGGCCTTCGGTGCTCAACACCGACTGCACCAGCCCCCTGTTCTGCCTGACAGCTCCCCCAAAGCGGAACCGCTTCCAAGAAGGCTGGGGGTGGGGCTGGCTTCCGTTTCTCTCCGGGTCTCTGATTCTCCTGGGTCTCTCCTCTCCGTGTGGCCTCTCCAGCAAGATGGCCGAGGCTTCCTCCTACGGCTTTTAGACTCTGAGAGAGAGCTGGGGAACAAGTGGGCACCCCAGGCAGCAGAAGCAGTTTGTATGACCTCGTTCCGGAAGGTTCTGCCACGTGCTGTTGGTCCCACACACCACCCTGCAGCAGCCTGGGAGGGGCCACACAAGAGGTGAACACCAGGCAGGAGCGGCATTGGGTCGCCGGGCCTCCGTGCAGGCCGGCGCCGCATTCCCCCACGCTCAGTGCAGGTGTCGGTGAACTTGGCCTTTTGTGCTGCTGGAGCCCAGCTCTGAAGGAGCAGAGGCTGGGGCTTCCCCACTTTGCACCTACCATGAGGTCAGAGTTCAAGTAGGTGCCGATCAAACACATGGAATACAGAGTTTCGGATTCCATGTGAGCAAAGGTCACCGAGGGTCTAACATGCCCGGTGCAGGTCCCGACGTCCCCCGACATCTGCTGACGCCGTGCTGGGCTGCTTACTGCCTGTTCCTTCCTCCTCTGCCGTCCCGCCAAGGGTTATGCAGATGAAAGTGGGTAGCAGCTAGCAGAGACCGCGTGGACACTCTCGAGGTCATGGACCGTCCCCTCGCTTGAGTATATTCACCCAAGAAAGCAAGCAGACACAAAGACAACCCTGCGGTCACTCAACAGCGGGCCCATTCTGCAAAACCGCCACCGCCCGTGGTTCCGCGGGAGGGGGACGAAGTTCCGGGGGGCTCCCAGGTGAGCGCCCCTCTCTCCTCTGGATCAGCTCCCATCTCCACCCTGCAGCTGCCGCCCCAACCCGCGCTTCCGATAACGGGCCGAGGTGACTGTCAGCGTTTCAGTTCTAACACAAATGTGAAAGGGAATCGATGCGCGTGATCCCGTGAGGCAATCATTTCCCATCGGGCAACTACAGGGGACTTCCATTCAAATATTCTACAGCTCGGAGTGAAACTTGGAGATTACGTTTCCAGCGGCAGATCCTGAAACTCAGGCTCTGTAAGAACGCAACTCCCGAGGCTGCTGTGAGGGGACTTACTGAGGCTCCTTGGCATTAGGACAGGAACGTGTCAAACAAAGGCACGGTCTAAATGGGCCACGTTTCCCTCTAATGGACGTGGGCTCCTCTGGGTCTTGGGGGGCTCCCAAGAGGCGGGCGCTCTTCAGCCAGGGGTTTCACACCGCTGACGGGGTTCACTGACGTGGACCCAGGATGAGAGGTAACTGTTTTAAACACAGAAAAAAGGCGGCTGCCCGGAAACGTGGATTTTCCTACAGCCCAGCACGGCAGCCCCGCAGCTGCGGACGGGCCGTGGATGGGAAGGCCCCTCAGCTTCCCCTGTGATGCTGCTGCCACCTGCCCGAGGACAACACCAGCCGGTGCAGGCCCCCGGCCCACCGCAGCCCGGCGGCAAACCGCGGCTGTGCCCCCGCCGTGCCCCCTTCCCTGTGATTTCTGTTGTTTACTTCATTCATTTCAACCCTGCTCCTTTGCTCTGAGCTCATTGACTGTCTTTGGTTCCCCAAGTTGAGCTGATGGCCAAGGACTCCAGGATCCTGAGTGGGTTTCGGAACCCAGGAAGCTCCTAGTATTCGATGAATTCTTGGCATTCTTTCTACCAGAGGGGAGTCTTAGGTTCCCACCAGCTTGTCCCCCGAAGACAGGCCTGAGAGGCACCCCAGGCCTCCCCAGACATCAGTTCAGCTTATTCACTGGTGCTGCTCACTGCTCTCCGCTCTCGCCCTGGTCCCTGGAGACGTAAACCCGGAAACTGCCCGGCTCAGCCAACAGGCAGCTGGCCAGGTGGCCCACACGCCCCACGGGGTGTCAGGCAGCCCGATCTCCTCTGCAATGCCCCGACCAGCCAGGCTGTACACACCAGGGTCTGAGCTCAATCCTGATACCTTATACTTATGGGACAGGAGGGGGACAGGCACTCAGGGCCACCTGCGCCTGGGTCAAGGCTGGTCACTGCTGGAAAAGCAACCCTGCTTCCTGTAGCCGACTCCCGTCCACCCGTCTCCTGGTCAGAGCCAGCCAGGGCAGCCTAAAGTCCTGCCAGCATCCTTGGTGGCTGGACAACCCCAGTCAGCGTCTCGGGACAGTGGCAGGGGCACAGGTAAACAAGACACTCAGACAGGATGTCCCAAACACCCAGAGCGGGGCTGCAAAGCGCTTGGTCATCAGACCCGCTGAGCTGAAACAGCCAAGGCACGTTCCTGTCCAGCGAGGGCAGATGCAGCCGTCCCCGTGAAGACTCACCGAGGAGCAGAAACTGCCACTGAGGAACAAGTGGCCAGGCCTGCCGTCTGCGCAGGACCCGTTGTGCCAACAACAGAAGTCCAGGGGACACAGCCTGTGTCTGTGATGTTCAGCATTGTCCCTGCCTGGCCCCCAGCCTCCGCAGGGGCTAGCAGGGCCGTTGGCAGGACGAACAAGTGACCAGACTTCACCTTTGCAACTGCTCGCGATGTGCCCTCCACGACTCTCCCGTCGACAGCCCACGCTCACCCCATGAGGTCAGCGCCGTATTACCGCCCTTTCAAAAGATGAGGAAACCGAGGCACAGAAACATTAAGAAACCCACTCACAGTCCCGTGGATATAGGGTTGGGAGATTTAACTGATAAAAATAGAAGAAGCCTAATTACATATGAATTTCAGACAAACAAATTTCCTTTTTAGTATAAATACGTCCCAAATATTGCATGGGATATACTCACACCATAATATTATTTGCCATGTATCCGATACTCTGATTTAATTAGGCGTCCTGTGTATTATTTTGTGATCCTATATGCAACAAGAGGCTTGAACTGGGCCCGCATCCAGACTGTGCGCTCTGAACCCCATTCTCTCTGGAGGAATCTGAGAGCTGCCGGAGTCTACCCTGCACTTGGGCGTCGGCTCTGGGGGACCCCAGGGGAGGAGACGAACACATGCTCCTGGGCTGTGGCTGAGTCTCCTCTGCTCCCACCGCCCTCCACCAGCCAAGACAGAGGGATCAGGAGGGAAGGGGGGAGCTGGTGGGTGTGTCCAGTCCACGGGGGGCAGGGCTGTCATTGGACTCAACAGGAAGCAGGAACAAATGACCCAGGAGGGGACCCCTCTGGGTTCCATCCTTGAGGAGCACCCCTGACGGGGGGTTGGACTTTTGTCTGCACTGCTTAGCCCGGTGCCCAGAAAGCACTTGGTGCACGTGTGAGTGAGCAAACGTGAGTGTCTGTACCAGTGTGCAAGGGCCGCTGCTCAAAAATGGCTCTGGCGGGGGCCCCCTCCCAGATGACAGAGCTCCTGGTGGACAGGGCGCTGGCTGAGCAGGACCCCCGGAGCTCCGAGCTCCTGCGGCTCCACAGACTTCAGGTGGAAATGAACAGTGGAGACGTGGCTCAAATCTGTCAGCGGTTCCCACGACTGAACAGTAAACACTTCCAGACCCCATCCCCACCAGCTCCGATCTCCATAAACTCTGTTTATTTGATCATCTGTTCACTTTTATATAAGGTTTATTATGCTCCTCTGTATTGAAAACACAGGGTCCTTTAACAGCTGCAGCGATAAAAAATGACTTCCGTTTTCCCCAGCTCCCCGGGAATGAAATTAGTCCAATTACATTTTCCTTCCCTGTTAAATTCTCAGCCTCCACTATCTGCAGATCAGCGGAGCTGCAGAGTGGTTAAAAATGTCCAATTAATCAAGGGACTGAGAGTCGTCAGAACATTCTAGAGTTCCTGCTTGCCTATGACCAGGGTGATTAAAAAAAGAAGGTTTAAAAAATTGACCACCACTTGGGAATATTCTGACCCCAAAGCAAGGTTAAGGAGGCCTTGGCCAGGAGTTTGGAGTAGCTGTCAGCAAGAGAACTTCTGGAACATTCTGGCAGTCCTTCAACCCAGCTCACCAGGGACTGCGTGCAAGTTGCATTGTTTGCTAAACGTTCATTCCATTGCAGGGTGCATCGGGGGATAGTAATATGAGCAGGTGGATGTAGGTTCCCAGAATACTGGAGAGGGCGGTGGCAGCCAGGTACTTATCCAGTGCCTAAGGTGAAGTCAAACAGACGATTTGCTTTCTCTTCAGTCCCAGCTCAAACCTGCCTCTTCCAGACGGCTCCAACCATTCTCCCGTCTCCCCAAAACACCCCTGACCACCACCCCTTCTTTAGCAACAAGAAGCATTTTAAATCTGCACATGTGCAAACACAAATCACTAAAGGCAGAAAACAAGCCCTGTCTATTAAATGCTCCCAGTGCTTGTCTCAATTGTCTCTGGACTAAAGGATTCACCTCCTCCCCTGGCCTGCGTCACAGCCGGGGTTAGGTTACTTAGTTGATGTCCTCTGCCTGCGGCTGGAAGCTTTGGGGGGGCGGGGCCTTTAACGCCATAGCAGCCACTGAGACCTGATTCACTGAGGTCCCCCAGGCCCAGAACTTTGCCCGCCACACTGCAGGTGTGCGTAGGTGTGCGGTAGGTAATGCTCAGGTGAGGGGATTGTCAGCAGAAAAATCCTTTCCTCGACGCATTCGTTGACTGGGGCCTGCACTCGTCCTTCGTTTATTCACTGGGCTCGCAGAGCCCCCACTGGAGCCCGGACCGTCCTTTGTTCGGGAGACACATACAGTAGGGTTGCAGGGGAACCAGGACAGGCTTCGCAGAGGAGTCAGCCAGGTCCAGGCAGAGGGCAGGTGACAGGTGTCCCAGGGAGAGGGCAGCCTGACCTCTAAAAGGCATTATGACATTTAAGAAAAGAGACCCCCATGGAGATCTGAAATGCACCCCGTTGTGAAAAGAGGAGAGGCTGGCTCTTCTGTGCTCGCCAGGCAGGCAACGGCATGAGCCTTGCAGGAGCGTCACACTGGAAGGCCCTGGAGCTCGCTAACGCGGCCCCAGTCCACAGCGGAGACAGCACACACCCAGAGCTGCTGCGGACTTGCCCAGCTCACGGTGCCGGCCAGTGGGGTCCAGACCCAGTTTCAGTCCAGACTCAGCCCCATGTCCCTTCTTACCAATTTCTCAGCCTCACATTGCCCCAGGGGAGGCGGCTGTTGATGGGGGACATGAAGACAGAGTGGCTCTAACGCATGTCAGCCCTGGGAGAAGGTGGGGGTTACCTAGCTTACAAGATGAACAGGAGAGAACACGTGGTGGAGGGCAGCGGCCAAGGGAGGAGGGGGCGGAGGTGGAGACGGAGGCAGGGATGGTTGTGAGCCGTGTGCACAAAGATGCTGCTTCTACGTTCCTGAAGCTCAGAATCCATCTCACAGTCCTTGCTTGGAGGGAGTGACCAGCAAAATCCTTCCTATAAAGAAGGTGGAATCGCACCTGTCCAACCAAGGGCATAAATCCTACCAGCCAGGGGCCTGGCTCAGGCCACCGGGGCTGTCCCAAAGTGGAGGAGGCACCAGAGGGGAATTGCTGGAAGCTCTGGCCTCCTGCTGCAAAGAAAATTATTCCCTCCCTTCTGCCGTCCCTCGCTCATAATCAGCATTAAATTTCGAAAACGAGATCCAGGGTGGAAGCAAGGCAGACACAGACACGTCCAGCTGGAAGTCGGCTAGCGTTCCCCACGGCGCATCCTGTCACAGACTCCGACTCTGCCCCTGGTCCCACCAAGAGTCCATGTGCATCATAAGCTCCTCAGTCTGGTGTAAAGAGAAATCAGGGACATTTTTCCACCTTGGCTTTAGGAAGAAACGGCCCAGGCATCCATGCAACATAAAAGATATTCACGGTAACACCCGAGATTCCTGCAGAGTTCACTGTCCCCCCACTTTCCTGCCCCCGGCACCCGTGGACTGTGACACCAAGGTCCCGAGGACCCTGCACCACAGCTGTGTCCATCGCAGGTGGAAGAGGCCCTTCTGGTAGCCCCGGTCCTTCCACATCAAACACCCAAACCTCGCTGCCTGCAGATCCCACGTGCGTGGTGAGGAGATCCCTCCCCGGCCAGGACGCAGGCAGGGTGCCTGGCCCACTCGCCTCTGAGCTATTTGTGTCTCTCAGCTCTCTGGGCATCGTCAGGTACACGCAGGCAGCCCTGCTCCTGGAGTCCTCCCACCTCTGAGTGCTCCCACTCTGCTCTGCCAGTGATCAGCTCTCTGGCTGCCCCTTCCTGCTGAGTGCTCCTCCCTGACCTCTGAGTGCTCCCACCCTGACCTCTCCATGCTCCCTCTCTGCTCACCAAGCACTCTGCAGCTGCTGTCCTGGGCACAAAGATCAAGACCACAGGGGGACAGGACTCCTGCCACCCGTCAAGGCTGCATGCAGGAGCCCAGAATCTTCCTGGGAACTGGGGATCCTTCATCAGCACCCCAGTTCTGTGCCGGAAGACATGCATCTACTCTGTGGTTCCCTGAATGGTGCTCCCTAAAATGTGTCCACATCCTCATCTCCAAAACCTCAAATGTGACCTCATTTGGAGAAAAGGTCTTCGCAGGAGTAATTAAGTTAAGGATCTTGAGGAGCTCATTTTGGATAGCTGCATGGTCCCTAAATCCAATGACAAGGGTTCTCATAGGAGAAACAAGAGGAGAGATGAAGAGAGGGGACAGAAGGCCATGGGACAGCAGAGATGGGGAGATGCCGCCACAGCCAAAGGATGCCTGGGGGCCCAGCAGCTGGAAGGGCAAGGAAAGGTCTTTCCCCAGAGCCTTTGGGGAGAGCGTGGCCAACACCTCGGTAATGGACTCCTGGCCTCGGGAACTGAGAGATAATATTGCTATTGTTCCAGCCTCCGGTTTGTGGTCATTTGTTACGGCAGCCGCAGGAAGCTCGGGCATGCTCTGCGACTGTCTGTTGCACCACGTGGCCTTTCCTAGGGTGGGGGAAGGTCCTCTGGCACCTTGTTCCTGCTCCCGTCTCGCCAACGTGGCTGCGGCCAGGTGCCCCAGGCTGGCCCAGGCCCTTTCACCCCTGCAGGTGGCCTGCAGCCGTGTGCCAGCTCGTTTGCCCCCTGAGTTGACAACGTTCACATAAAAGAATGGAGCCATTTGGGGCATCCGGACAGAAGGATTTGGGACAAGGAGGCCACCCTGTGGACCCCAAGTCACCCCACGTCAACACAATAGAGAGAACAGTGAGAATGAGGTTAGCAGTCCCTGCAGCGGGAGAACCCAGCATTTGCTTAGCAAGGCTGCCTGTGGGCCTACTGTGAGTCCAGCGGGCACACCATGCACTCGGTGACACTGGCACAGTGCTGTGACGTGCCTGCTTCTCCTCTTCCCTTCTTTTTGAGGTTTAACAAGGTATAATTGACACACAGAAATCGCACACATTTAATTTGTGTATTTTGATGAGTTTGGGCAGGTGCACACACCAGTGACACCATCCCACAGCCGAGGTGCTAAACATACCCACCACTGCCAGGAACGTCCTTGCGTTGTGTGTGTGTGTGTGTGTAGTGAGAACACCTAACACGAGCTCCATTCTCTGAACGATTTTCAAGCGCACCGTTGGTGAGGGGCACCGTGTTGTCCCGCAGATCCCTGGAGTGCGTTCATCTCCCATGACAGAGACTCTACACCGTGGAAAGCAGTTTCCCGTGTCTCCCCAGCCCCCGGCAACCACCAGTCTCTTCTCTGCCGCTGTGAGTTCGAATACCGTGGATACCTCCCGTAAGCAGAGTCAGGCCGCATCTGTCCTTAGCGGCAACGTCCCCGAGGTTCATTTATGTTGTCACAAATGGCAAGACTTCCTTCTCTGTTATTTTCTTTGTAGTCGAGTCGTTGCGGCCGGAGACCGGCCGTGAGTCGGGGGCTCGGGACAGTCAGCAGCTCCTCTGTGGAGCCCACGGACACTCTGGCATCAACCAGCTGTTGGGGGTGGTAACCCTGACCCGGCTCCCGAGTCGCTGAAGGGGAGACAGAATCAAGGCCCAGGACTTCGGGGGCATCCAGCACCCCCGAGATGGGGGTGGAAGATGCCGGAAGCGCCACATCTGCTGCTGGCCCATCCTCCCCCTCCCGCCTCTCCTGCCCCTCCTTTCTCCATCAACAGGAAGCCCCTCCCCTGCGGCCCCAGGTTGTCCTCGTCACCAGTCTGGATCAAACAAGCACCCAGAGGCCATCAGAAACAGGCATCATCTCAATTCGCAGCAAGGCCGCAGCAGACCGAGGTATTATTCCCCACTCACAGCTCTGAAAACCCGATCTCAGAAAGGCGCAGCTGGGAGAGACCACAGCCCCATAAGACTCCAGAGCCCACTGTCTCAGCACCTGTGGTGGCGGGTACCCATCCATCACCCCCACGCGGTGCCTTCCGCTCCTGGATCCCCAGAGCCCAGGATAACACCCACACAGCAAGTTCTCAGCAAACGTTTGCTGAGCGAGTGCAGCATGAGCGAATGAATGGTTCTGTTTGGGGCAATACAGGGCTTCTCAGGTTAAAGCCCAATTGGTGGTATCCACCGCTATCTGTTAATTATTTGCTAGGGACCAAGGAGGGCCACCCTCAGACAGTCGGTGGCATAGCTGGCCTAGGGAAGTGCCCCCGCAGCCAGATTCAAGCCCCTCAGTGACCATCTCGTCACACTCATGTGAGTCCCTGCCTCGCCTTCCGCAGCTGCCGCAGCAGGGGGTGGGCTCAGGAGACCCCTGCTTCTCTGCAGCACCAAACCAGGGCCAGTCCCACCCTGCCCAAGGGCGCTGGGGGCTCAAACCGTGCCGGGCCCCAACTCAGCCCCTGTGCGACAGTGAGTGAGGTGAGGCTTGCAGAACCGGCTGCAGAGTCCTCTCTGCAAAGAAGAGCACGAGCTTCCCGCCCCTGGGCTCACACCTCGGGCTGGCAAGACAGAGACCTTGGGAGGCTTCTTGGGAGCCCCTTCTCCACAGCCCTGGAAGACTCCCCCCATGAGGGGGCTGCCTCTACGGGGCTCAGGGCCCCCACGTGGCCATAGCAGACGAACCTCATTTGAAATCATGTGCAGTAGCTACAGGGTGAGAGCTTTCAGGAACAGTCCCCATGTGAAATAAATAATCTGTCACAGTGCCTGTGTGAGCAGAAGAATGTCCCCCCCACAAAAAAATAAAATGTCCACGTCCCAATCCCCATATCCTGGGAATATGTCACCTTGCATAGCAGAGGGGAATTTGGGCTGCAGATGGGGTCAGGGTTGCCATCGGCTGACCTTAACCTAGGAGAGTATCCTGGATTAACCAGGGGGACCCCATGTAGTCATAAGAATTCTTAAAGGGGGCAGGAGGAGGCAGGAGGGGTGGTCAGAGGACGTCAGGTGAGAAGGGCTCAACTTCAACCATTGTCGGCATTGAAGATGGAGCAGGGGCCACGGCCTCCAGGAGCTGGAGGAGGCGGGAAACCGAATCTCCCCGGAGCCCCCAGGAGGGGCACAGTCCTGCCAGCTTCTGCAGGGAGCCCCACCCCACCCTGTGCTGCACGTCTGATTCCCAGAACTGCAAGATGATAAATTTGTGTTGTTTTAAGCTGCTAAGTTTGAGGTCATTTGTTATAGCAACAACAGAAACTCATATGGTGCCAAACAGTTTATCACCTAAGAGAAGGGGACCCTGTCTGGCTGAGAAACACATCCTACAAGCACAGGGGGAGCTGAGATAAAGGCAGCTTCGACGCCAGCCAAGGATCCTGAGCATCACCTGTCAGCAAATCTGGAGTCGGACACACCCACGTTCTAATCGCAGCTCGGCCACGCCCTGGGATTGCGACCCGGGCAGTTCTCCTCTCCTCTCGGAGCCTCAGTTTCTGCCAGCTGAGAGCCCCAGTGGTCCCGGCAGAGCTGCTGGGAAGAGTCTAAACATGTGCATGATGGTAAACTCTATGTGTCAACTTGACTGGGCTACAGGTGCCCGGACAGTTGGGCAAACATTATTTTGGGTGTTTCTGGATGAGACTAACGTGTATGTCCGCAGACTGAACAGAGCAGGTGGCCTTCCCTCCTGCGGGTGCCTCAGCCCATCAGTCGAAGGCCTGGATGGAACAAACTTCTGACCTGCCCTGAGGACGAGAGAATTCCTCCTGCCTGACTGCCTTGAACTGAGCCATCAGCGTCCTCCTGCCTCAGATGAACCGAAACATCATCCTTTACGGGTTCTCAAGGCTGCCGGCGTTAGGACTGGAACCGCAGCACCGGATCTCCAGGTCCCCTGCTGGCCAGTGGCAGATCTCGGGACTCCCCAGCCTCCATATCATGTGAGCCAATTCCTTCTAAGAAGCCTTTTCCCTGTGCGTATATACATGCTACTGGGTCTACTTTATGGACAATTCTGACTAACACGGTGTGCGATGTGCCCACCGCAGTGCCAGGCACACAGACCTGCTCGGTCAGTGGTGCAGGGGATGCTGGGGCTGGATCGCACTCGCACACAAGCTCTGTGCTCACCCTCCGCCACCCCGATCGAAACGCCTGTCCCATGGGAAAATCCCCAGGCCGCCAGCCTGACAGGACTCTGGCACGCCGTCCAGCTACTGCCCAGCATGAAGCCTACTGTGCTCCCTGCCCCTCGCACATGGCCATCTTGGGTGCCCAGAGAACTGGACACCCTGAGCTGAGGGCTCAGGCACCCCACCGTGCACTCCTGATGGCCAGGGCCATGGGGCGCAGAGCCAGGCCGGGGACTCTCCAGTCTCTGCACCAGATCTCCTCTGTCTTTGGACTCTTGCCTTTGGGTTTCACACCAGGGTCTCCCTTCAGGCTCCTGGGGAAACTGTGCTGATTCAGTTCCTGCTGGAGAAGGTCACCACGGTTTTGTCCCTGGCATTTCTCTGCCCTGCCCCTACCCGGCATCCACCCAGGACACAGCCTCCCTGCCTTGCCAACCTCTACCCAGAAACTTGCTTCACTTCCGCCCTCCCCAGGAGCCTATCACATTTTTGCTTTTGATAGCATTTCAAAGTCGCCGGGTCACTAACTAAGGGAGTAATTAAAAGTGAAAAAAGGAAGAAAGCAAGCAAGAAAAAGAAAAGCAAAGAGAACAATTGCAGTTGCTCCCCATGCCATGGGGCTTCGGGCCGTCCCCGGATGTGCAGTAGCGCTCCGGGAAGATGCACAGAGCACAGCCACCCACCCGCCCACCTGCTGCCCAGAGGGAGCCGTGTCATTCCTGCTGCCTTCCATGCAGCCGGGTAAACCGGCAGGGAAATGCTGAAGAGAGGACAGCTCAGGATTTAGCACCAAGCAGATTGCACCCTCAAGGAGGCTGCCAGCCTCTCCCAAACTCAGCAGGCAGCTCCCGGGCATCCTGTGCTGTGGCAATTTGCAAGGCCACCTGCCCCAGAAAGCCAGCTCAGGCTGCTTGGGTCCACTCCAGAGGCTGGGCACACACCTGCTCTCAGCCAGGGTTGACGCTGGCACATCCAGACGTGCTTTGCTTGGCTCACCACGGCCAGATGTCGATTGCGTTAGGTTCAGACAAGCCCCACATGTTTCTCGTTCTTCTGAGACCTGTGGGTCGCCAGGACACCTTTGTCTGTGCTGATGTCACACACAGAATTCTCTCTGCCAGTTCCCTCTGTCCGAACCTGTGAGTCGGCTCTGACTTAGACCCTGCGGAAAAGTCGCAAGAATCTTGCAAGGAACTCTCAGATTCACCAACTGTTTACATTCCACCCCGTGTGTTTCACCGTCCCTCCCACACACACATCTCTCCAAGAACATTCTCCTGCGGAGCCACGGCCTAATCGTCGCGATCAGGAAATCTGACACTGATATGAGGCACAATCACACGTTGTCCCCCGAGCCAGGGTCGTGCGGCTCCTAGGGGTCTCCTGCCTCTTCAGCCCCCTTCAATCCGACACAGTTCCTTAGATTTCTATTTCCTGACCTTGACGTTTTTGGAGGGTCAAGGCCAATTACTTTTAGAGCACGCCCCTGTGTGTGTTTTCTCCTCATCTCTCTCTCGGCAGTGCCCAGGGGCGAGGCTGCCCCCTCCTCGTGGCCATACTGGGCAGAGCTTTGATTTCCTTCCTGGCGACGGTTGTGGCCACCAGTTCTCTCCACTCGCAATTATTCATCTTCCTTTCATAAGTAATAAGCGACTCATGGGGAGATACCTCGATTCTATATAAATATCCTGTTCATGGTCAGACTTTCACCCACTGGTTTCAGCCTCCAGTAATGACTCTCAGAGCTCTGCACACCCTGGTCACCCACCTTTCTTCTCCACAGGTGGGATTCTCACATAAGGAGAGCTTTCCCTTCTCACCAGTTCATTCATTTATTCATTCATGTATTTATATCAATCTGGACTCGTTGGTTTTATTTGATTCATTGGGCTATAATCCGTTATGACTGTTACTTACCTTGATGCTCAAGTTGTCCCAGATGTGGCCAGTGGCAGCCAGTTGCTGTGTCCTTGTTGTCTTCGGACAGCCCATCAGAAGACACTCTTCGAGCACGTCTGGGATTTCTGATGCAACAAGATACTCCGGATTCACCTGCGCTTTCGCCGGCTGTCCCAGCTGCGTTGTGCACAAGCTGACCCCACGGCACGACCCTCGGGAGGACCCAGTCCCATCACACAAGCTCCTGGCCAGGAGCAGGCCTGCGTGGTGCCCGCCCTCTGGACTCAAGTGTTTCCCGGGTTAAATGTGGCTAAGGCAGGGCCAGCTTGACAGTGTCCTAGGCCCCGCCAGCGCTGGCATTGGAGATCAGCTGGTGCATCATTTCAAACAGCCCTTTAGGGATCTGTGGCTCTTCGAGGACGTCGGGGCTCTTGTGGGGCCCGGGGAAGCCGGTGCGCCGATTGCACTGCTCCTCCGGGCTGTCGTCAGACAGGCTCGAGACGCCCTATTGTCTGTTAAAATGGGATGGCAGAAGCAGGAGGAGCAGAAAGACGCAGCGGGGTCCTTCCTCCACGTCCTCACATCTCCAAGCTGAAGGAGAAGGTCCGACCTCGGGGATCTTAGCCATGGGAGGGAACCAGGAAGCCGTGTGAATTGCTCTCCTTCCAATTCTCTGGTGACCATCCCCAGGCCGAAGGTCTCAGTGCAGCTCCCAGGCCATTGTGAACTGGAAACGATTTGTTACATAATGCAATATTAAGGCGATAAATCCTCCCGGTAGCAGAACCCATAAACCCTGGTTTTTATTACCCACTTACTTCACAGACCCTGAGTGTTCCTTCATTGCTGCACAATTATCCCACAATTACTGTTATATTGTTAAGTAAATAGTGTGCCAAAAGCAGCAATTCCAGGGCTCATCAATATAGAAACAAACACCCCAGTGAGGACCCGGAGCTCGAGGATGGGACAGGACGAGGGTGCAGGTGGTGGCACCTGGGACTTGGAACTCAAGACACCCTGTGCCCGTCTGCTGTACAGATGGGACCCCTGATGGCCAGCACCCCTCACCCAGCAGGGCGTGCAAGCCATGGGTGACGGAGCGTCAGGACCCAGACCTGCTCTGCGACCAGGACAGCAGGTAGCACGGCGGCTCCCCTTTGGCACAGCCGCTGCCAGGGCAGGCACAGCACCGACATGCGGGGGCTGCCATCCCCACAGATGCTGTGGGGGCTCCTCTTGCGGGCCAGGGAGCATGTGGGTAAAGCACGAGAACTGAGCAAACTCTCATGACTTTTTTATTAAACAAGAATTTTCACAGCATCTTTCTTTACAACAGCCCCAAACTGGAAATAGCCCCGAAGTCCATCAACAGAAGAGTGGACAGACTGCAGCGTATTCATAAAATGAATCCTGGTCAGTAGCAAAAGGGAAGGAACGGCAGACACAGCCCGCAACACGGAGCAGTCTCACGGAGGTGACGGTGGCCCACTGAAGCCGGAACAAAAGAGTGCAGGCTGGAAGGTTCCAATTACACGACGTTCTAGAACAGGTGAAATGAATCTTGGATTTTAAAAATTCAGCCGGCTGGTTCCCCAGGGGACTGAGGAGAAAGGGGCAGGGGAATTTCCGCGGCAGTTGCAAAGTTCTGCGGCTCCGTAGGGGTTTCGGTTACTTGGGTGTGTGCGTTCATCAAAACTCATTGAAGGGGAGCTCCTAGGTTTGAGTTTCAAAAGCAAAGCCGCGACGGCAACAGGGCAGAGACCGTGTGGCCTCATCTTCAGAATGTGTCCCCCGTGGGCCATATCCTGTGGCCTGACCACCCACACCAAGGCACAACGGGGCGGCGTCCTGCAGGGTGAGGCCAGTCCTTCTACACAAGGTCACTATTCCAACATGGCCTGGGCCCACGCCGGGTCAAGAGCCGGCGCTGCAGCTGGGAAAGGGAGTTCTGGAGATGCCCGCGGCTCCTGCACGCGCCGGCTGGAATTTGGGCTTTGGGAACAGGGCATGGAAACGGCACGATCCATGACAGGCTCACCGGGAGAAAGGCCGTGCTTCGTTTTACGACACCTTTTCTCTCTGAAGCTTTTCCACATCGCCCTCCTCGCTCTGCTCCCTGCAGTACAGCGCCACGGGGCAGGCGGTACTAGGAGGCTCGTTCTTGTGGAAAGAGTAGCAATTGAGCGCAGCCCGGGGCGGACAGCGAGTTAGGAACACGCTGAGACAAAACCTCCACTCCCCAGGTTGCGGCCCCTTCCGGGCCTCTCGTCTTAAAAATTAAAAGATAAATAAATTAGAAAGCAAGCGAGATAGACGTGCATTTGTGTGTTCTAAGGCAACACGTGCTCATCACCCGTGTGAGCAGAATAACAGGACGGCCACCCCCCGTGCCCAGAACGCGTGTCAGGCCCCACAGCCAAGGGGGAGCCAGGGTGCGGGTGGGATGCAGCTGCCAGCCAGCTGCTTGAGATGAGGAGACTGTCCTGGATTATCTGAGGGGGCCGAAGACGAGGCGGCAGGGTCACAGAAGGAGAAATGCAGGGTAAGAAAGAGGGGCCGCAGGTGGCTTTGCAGACAGAGGGCGGGGCCCAGCCGAGGAGCGTGGCAGCTGCTGGAAGCTGGAGAAGCAGGACAGGGACCCGCCCGGAGCCCTCAGAAGGAACTCAGCGCCACCCACAGCTGACTGCAGCCCAGTGAGACCCACTTGGAACTTGTGATCTCCAGGACTGTAAAGTGATACATTTGTGTCATTTTATGTTACAGCAGCGACTGGAAAAGTGAACACCGCACAACCTCCGAAACCGCGGAGAACCTGGAGTCCCTCTACTCCGAGACTGAGAAGTACACCGGGCTACATTGCTTCACGGCTCCTTCTCCGCGGGATGCTCTGGTCCCCACTCAGCCAGGCCCTGGCATCGCAGGCTTGGCTCTAGGAAGTCCCCACCCCGTGCCCCCCAGGTGTTGAATCCTGACAAGGTTCAGGGGGAAGTCACTCCCCCAACCCCGCGCCTGGGGCTGTCTCCTCTCTGACCCCACGTTCTTGCCGAGAGCTGCAAGCCGGGCATCCAGTGGCGTCTGTTTGCAATTAATGAAATGATTACCAAGCAGAGATTGCTCGAAGAGCAGTATTGCTTCTTATAATAACATCTTCCAACAGGCTACTGTGCAACACATCTGTTTGTGCCCACTGTTTAAATTGAACATGCGCTTTTTAAAAATTCTATTTGCATGATCTTATCGAGCGATCATTCCCTGGAACATCATAAAACAAACATTAATTAGGACTCCAATTGGTGCAATCTCCTCAAAAGCTCTCAACCATACCGCAGGCCATTCCATCCTTGGGACTCTCGTTTTAAGAAAGTCCTAACAATCATCTGGTATCTCCAACGCAGAACTCGAATGCTCTCTGGTGCCTTTGGTGAAGAAGGGACAGAGAATGTGGATACTGAGGGTGATGGAGAACAGCCCAAGATGCAGACCAGGTCTGCCAATGGCTGAGAGGGAAACCTGCCATGTGGCCAGAGTAGGGGACACTGAGCCATGTCACCACACCTGCACGTTTGCAACACACTTTCCTGCCCACACACCCATGGCCTCACACACAGACCTCTGTCCAGCTTCAAAAGCCCCACCCATTGTTCTGATAACCACAGGATGATGTCTGGTCCCCTCAGCCAAGAGACACTGGAAGGAAAACAGGTTGGAGAGTCAGATAGCTGGACTTCTCTGACCATCTGTCTCTTCATCTGTAAGAATAGTCATGACTTTCATGGGGTGACCAGCTCGAGCCTGGTTTGCTCGCCAGTTCTCCCAACAGATCTCAGCCCCCTAAGTGACAGCACGAAGCTGGGAGCTGAAGCCACCCTTCAGCTTCTCTGGGGTCCCCAGCACATCAGAGTTGCTTGTTTAAGAAGAATTCAGGCAAACTCAAAGTGGCCGTCTCCAGAGTGTGCTGCCAGGCACATTTCTGTGGCATTTTGGTTCACGTTGACTTTCCATCATTTGCGAAGCAAAAACAGTGAGGAACGGGGGAGATGACGCCTGATCCCAACATGCCCCGAGGATCAGATGGCACAGCCTGGGGGCAGCTTGGGGGCAGCATGCAGCCAGTCAGGCCAGAAGAGAGGCCTGGGTTCCAAAAGACACCAACAGCCACGGGGACAGGAGTCCAGGCCCAGCAGCTCCTCCCTGTAGATAATGTGACCCCACATGCGGCGCTCACAAGGCCTGAGGTCGGAGCTGAGAGGCAGCTTCCAGGGCGTCCCTTGCTGTTCAAACCCACTGCTCTGGACAACCCCGGCCACACACGCCACCTTGCTCTCTTCACTCTGACCCACGTAGCCCTGCAAACTCAGCTTCTTTAAAGTGTGTGTTTATGTTCAAAGGATGCTTGGCCGTTCCCTGGATGCATTTCAGGTGAGTGGGGAGGGGGCTGCTCTCTACTGTTCCCTGCCTCTCGGTCCCTGCTGCCCTGAATGGGAGAGTCATCTGCAAGTCGTGCTGTCTCTGTCTCTCTCTCTCTCAGACGTGGGCAAATCTGAGCTGCAGTGACAGACTGTCCCAGTTTGCCTGGGACTGAGGGGTTTCCTGGCTTGTGGGACTTTCACTACCAAAACCTAAACAATCCCCAGCAAACCAGCAAGACTGGTCACTAGCTTTAGGGAACAACTTCAAACGGAGCTTCAAGAAGACGTATCCAAGGGGCATCAATCCCCCATTAAATATGAGATGAGGGGGTCTGAGAGCTGGTTCCCTTGATATTGGGAACAGAATTGTTCCGATGATATTCGTGTGATTGCACGCCAGCTGGAGGGTCTAGGAAAAGCCCCGGGCAGAGTGGCTGAGCTCCCCGCAAAGGGCTGTCGGGAACGGCTGCAGGGAGCATGGATTACCTGGAACCCTCGGGGCACCAAACCAGAGACGTGCGGTGCCCCCACCTCAAGGAAGCTCCGTAGACGCTGTGAACAAGTCTCAGTCTGGGATGAGCCCACGGCTTCAGCTGGGAGGAAGACAAATCCTAAACATTCTCCTGGTAAGGTCAACAGTTCGTCCTTCTTTTTCTAAATCATCACCGCACATGCCTCCCAAGTTTACAAAATAATAATGATAATAATAATAATAATAATAATACAATCCTTTCACCACCGTCCTCCCCGGTGGTGGGAAAATTGCAAGCAGCCCACTTTGTGTGTCCACCACGTCACAGCACATCGCGCCTCAGTGGCTGAGTTATTTTCACTATATTACATATATTTTAAAAAGAGAGAAGCTGTCACCAGAAGGGTAATTGTCCTTGGACGTAATCCTGTCTCGGACGGAGCCGGGCGGCCCTCACTTCATTAAGCGCAGAGACTCTACTTGAGAAAATCAATCGCAGCCGGGATGGTAAAGACAAAAATCAATCCCGGCTGCGCCGTGCAGGCCTCCATCACAGGAGCACATCGAGGGGCTTCAGAGGGCCGGCCCTGCCCCCCCAGGGCACACCACGTCCAGGGGCAGAGGGCCAGGACAAGGGCTGCTGAACGCTTAGTCGGAGAAGCCCCACAAGAGAAGGGGAACCATTTGGGGCCCTTCAAGGGGGATGTGGAAGGCACAAAGCAGTGTCCATTATTCGCACATTTATTAAGCAACTACTGCAGCCTGGCCCCAGGAAAGGCCCAGGGATTCAAGATGAATAATGCGGTGTCTGTCCTCTGCTTCTCTAGGGGTCTCCATATGGTGGGGAAAACAAGCTTGTGGGCACTGCGCTTGGCCTGAATAGGCTGGGGAAATGCAAAGGCCTCAGGGATGGGAGTGGAGGGAAAGGGCAATCTGAGTTGGGTCTTGAAGGATGAAAAGGCGGTTACCTGGAAAAATTTCCCTTCCTACTAGTGTCGGGGGGCAATGTGACAAGGAGAAAGGACTAAATCCCTCTTTCTATGATGTCTGAAGGTTTGGATTCCCAACACAGAGGACACTAGGCCAAAACCCAGCTACCCTTTCTAGACAATTCTAGAAGTCCTAGTCTGCCTTTCTACCTCAGGGAAGAGAGTAGGTCAAACCGCAAAGAAACATGAAGGTCCCCTTAACATCTCTTGCTGCAGCTGAGGGCCTGGGCTCCTCCTCTTCTCCTCTGGGTGCTGCTTGATGACCCAAAAATCTCGGGGGGCCCCAACCCTGCAGTTGCCTCAGTTCCTCCCCCTGTTTCTCGCCCTCCCTGAGCTGGGCTCCTTGGGAAATTCATTCCTTACTCACTCTTCGTTCGGGCAGCATTCCTTCAGTGCCAGATGCTTGGCCAGGTGCTAAGGATACAGACCCTCAGCAGGTGGGCAGGATCCCAGCCACTGGCAGGTGTGCAGGAAGGACACCCGGCCCACCCTGGGGGCATCTGGGCAGGCTTCCCCGGAGGTGACTCCCAAGGTAACCCCTGCGTCTGGGGTTGCCCAGGCAAGCGTGGATGGTGGGCAGGGCACTCGAGGTGAGTTTTGAGTGCATGACCAGGGTCGCCCTCCCAGTCCCTGGTGCCCTACTTAGCACACAGCCTCCACTGTGCCACCCGATCCCCACGGCAACCTGAGTGATGAACAGCAGCAAAGAAACTGGCTTAGAAAAGTCCAGTAAGTTTCTGAGCCCTGCCCACCTGGGGAGCGGCGGAGTCAGGACCGACGCCAGGGCCAGGGACATCTCCAGGTAACAAAGAGGAGCCGTCAGAACAGGCAGGGACAAGGGTGGACCCAACACTGGCTGAGCCTCAGTGACCCTGGCCAGGGGACAACATCCTCACTCCCAATCAGGCAGGCTCCCCTCTGGCCCTACCCGGAGGCGGGATCCGCTCAGCTCTCCCCTGGCCAGCCCTCAGGTCCAACAGGCACCTATCCACACATCCCGCAAACGTGTATCGGGCACCTACTCAGTGCTGGCCCGTCCCAGGGCCCCGGTCCCAAAGAGGGAGAAGCTCACACGGACTGCCCTGATGGGGCCAGCGCCAGCTCTCTAGGACGTCGCTGCTCAGCGCGGGTCCCTGACCCGGCACAGGGTCAGCCCGGAACATGTGTGAATTAGCTCCATTTAGCCATTGTCCAGCGGGTAAATATATCAAAGCATCACGCTGTACACCATAAATATATACAATGCTTATCTGTCAATTAAAAAAATAAAGATCTTTTCTGAGGATACCTAGATAAGAAGGAAGGAAGGAAGGTAGGAAGGAAGAAGAAAAAGTAGTATATGAAAACAAAAATGCAAAGTCCCAAGCCCTGCTCCAGAATCTGCATTTTAACAAGATCCCCGGTGACTCACATGCGAGGTGAAGTTGGAAAGACCCAGGCCGGGGGAGGACAGCGGGAGGGAAAATGACCACACACGGAGGGTCTCTTGTGCTTCCTGCACGGGGACCTGGTCTTTATAGTTAATCTTGTTTAATAACAGTGGCCAAACCTGTTCCTCCCAGGTCCCACTCTTGCTGAGCAAATGCACACCCAGGGAAGGGTTAAGTCGTGCTAAGACCACGAGTGATCAGGCACGAGAACGAGAAGAAAGACAGTGGGGCAGAGGGGCCTGGAGATGCTGGGCAGGGAGCCCCGGGCAGAGCGCACCGTGGTGAGCGACGCCGTTCGTATTTTCGCGGCTCGCGGTTCATGGGCCGTTCTCCAATACCAGCTGGAGAAGGTATTGTAGCCGCCAACACCAAGCTCCTAAGCACGCAACAGAACCCGGGCCTGTGGGTGCCCCAACCACAGGCTTCCTGCCTCACAACAGCTCGGGAGCCGAGCACGTCCTCTGATCGCCTGCGCCCTCGTGTCCGCTCTGCCCTTGCCCGGAGACCGTCAGCTCAGTGAGGACAGGGACCCCGTTTGGTCCACTGTTGCTCCCCCAGGGACCACAGCAGGTGCGCATCCAATATCTGTCGAATACACAAATAGGTACGACAGCACAGCAGCCGAAGGTGATGTCACCTGAGTGAAGCACGAGCCCCCACCTACTGGCAGCCCGCGGAGAAAGCAGGGGTGACCGGCGGGGTCGCACGGGGCCGCCAGCTTGAACTCGCTCTCCCTTCTGCTCTCCTTGCCAAACGGGAAAACAAAACACCCTGCTCACTTGGCAGGAAAAGTCCTTATGGTGCGAACTGACTCACGCTGCTGCGAGGCGTAAATAGGTTGGGGTGGACAGTGAGCGGTCAGTGGCTGGGTTCAGTGTGAAGATACTTACCAAGTCACCGTGGCCTTGTGCAAGGACAGCCCTGCCTCCCTCTCCGGATCCAGATGCCCGACCCCTTCGAGGCCGGCCCCAGGGGACACCACTTGCATTCCCGGGGTAACCAGCAGCAGAGAAGGGCAGAACCTGGGTCGAACTTGGGCCCCCTTCCTGCTTCTCTGTTCTCGCGTGAGCTGGAGTGGAAACCACGCAGTCCTGGGCTTCCGCTTCCCCGTTTGAGTCCGACCCATCCAAACTCCCTTGGCTCACTTCCCAGTATGGAGGGACCCTGATTATGGAACATTTCTGACTCTGTTTCCCTCCACACACTCCCTCTTTCCAGGGGGCAGAGTGGCTTAGTCCAGGGGAGGGTTTTAGTTTTAGTTTCCTACCCTGGCTGTAACAGATCACCAAGCGTGCTGTGGTGTATGACAACACGCTTTTACCGTCTTGCACATGTGGAGGTCAAAGGTCTGAAAGTGGGCTGGCAGCCTTTGGACTCTCGAGGGAGGACTTCTTTGCCAGAAGTTGTTCTGGAAGCTTCCCACATGCCTTGGCCCGTGGCCTCTTACTGTGACCTTGGCGTCTGTCGTCCCACCTCCTCTGACTCAGACCATCCCATCTCCCTCTTGTAAGGACCCTTCTCATCACATTGGGCCACCTGGAGACTCCGGGGTCATCTCTCCCGCGCAGGGTCATTGACCCGGTCATGTCTGCAGAGTCCCTTTGGCAGGGTCACAGATCCACAGGTTCCAGGGTTAGGGAGTGGGCGTCTGTGGGTATTACTCAGCCCAGCGTGGGGGGGACGTGGCCGTGGCTGCCCCACCCCTCCCCCTCCTCGTGGGACACCCAGTGCAGCCGGCTCTGGCCTGGGTGTGACCAGGTGTGTGAGACACTCACAGTGTCACCTCCTTCTCGGGAGCCTTGTCAGAAGTGAAGATATTCCCTTTCACTTTTCATGGACTTGATTCTCGCGTCCACTTCCCACACCTGGGGCTGGCTCGGGAAAGGGCGTGTCCTGTGCCGCCCACTCCTATTCTCACGCCTGTGACACTCCCAGGAACGTATGGAGCAGACTCAGAACGGATCTGGGACACGGACATGATGGAGACCGAGTTTCCAGGGTGGTCTTGCCAGGCGGCTCGAGGCCTTGGCGCGGACCCACCTTGACCTCGTGAAAAGTCAACAGCGCCCGACAGCCAGGGTTCGAGGAGCCGCTGCCTTTTCCAGGGGCCACGCTGGGCCTCAGGCCTGAGAACACGTGAGCTCTGCGGGATCTTGCCCACGGCAGGTCACTGCAGCTTGTGGAGGCTTTGACCACAGGCTGGTGGCTGTTTTTCAGCCGGTGTAGACCTTCGCGATCCCAGGCACATGTGCCTTCTTTTAGCAGCACAGCGCAGGCCCGGCTTCGACGACAGAGTCTGTGGGTACATAGACCTTAAGGCATTAGGGACTGAAACCATTTTTTTTGCTGCTCTTAACTGTGATTCCCAGTCAGACTGGCAGGCTGGGGAGGCAGGATTTAAAACCACAAAAGTGGCTGCTTCTGCAGCTGCAGTGGGCGGGAGATTTCAGCTTCAAGTCGTCCGTCAGGCACAGTGAGCCCGGTCGGTCCGCTGGCCGGGCGTGTTCTCCTGCCTGCCTCCGTCCGTCCCTCCTTTCTTCCCTCCTTGCCACCTTCGTTCATTAAATTCTAATTGCCTTCAAGGCTGAGCCTTCAAGAGCTGTCACGGTGCTAACCTTGAATCCACAGGGTACTTATGAGTCACCCCTACCACATGGTCTCAGTGGACCCTGGTTTGTTAGTCACATAAATTCTGATCATGATGTGCACTAAAATAAAATCTTAAGTCCCCCAGCCAACTGAATAGACCCCCTCTTGGCCAAGGGAATCCCTCCAAAAAAACCCTTAAAGCTGAGGCTATGAGGAGAAGGGAGGTCAGACACGCCTAGTTACGCCCTGTCCCTTTTGGAGTTACTCTGTAACAGTAAGATGCAAAAGCATTAGTAAGCCTAAGGCCATGTAAGTCAAAGGTTAAACACGCCTGCAGGCCGCCAATTTGCTGAACAGATAACTTGAGTCTCGGCCTATGTCTGGCATACGCCCAGGAGCTTGTCTCTGGTTAACAGGCTTTCCGTCTTAAAACATTCCAAGCCTTTAGACAAAGCTTCATTTCTTTAACCAATTACAAATCAAAGAATCTTTAAACCCGCCTATAACCTGTAATCCATGCTTCTAGATGTGCTGCCTTTTCAGGCCAAACCAATATACGCCTTTACGTGCAATTCCCGTCTCCACGAATGTATAAAACCAAACCGTAACCCAACCCAAGTGAGACCACTTGCTCAAGGCTTCTTGGGTGCTGCTCTCCAGCTGTGGTCATTTAAATTTCTTTAAATTATTTTACAGAGTTTGGGTTCTCTTCCTTGGCCATGGCTTTAGATTTCTGAGGCCCCAGCTGCGGCTGCATCTGCGCAAGGCAGGAGGACCGGTTAGAGCCCGGCTGAAACACAAGGAGTACCTTCCCGGTAAGAGAATCAGGGGAGCCCTGCTGCAAACCCGAGGGCTGAGACAGGACCGCAGGGCGACTCCTGCACCCCTGTCTCTGGGAACCGGATTTGCTCAGAGGGACCAAGGAGGAAGATGGTGGCTTTTGTATATGCCTGAGAATTACTCTCAACCCAGCAGCTGTGCAACAAGGTAAGCAAACGGGAAGACATGGATGGATGCAAGGAGGGATTTCCTGGAGGAAGGTGGTGCTCTTAGAAACAGGCCAGGCAGACGCGAGGGGGGAATGAGACTCTGAAGGTCCGTCTGCTCTTGAGTGAGGGACGTGGACAGCATCAGGCCGAGATGACACCAGTGTTAGAGCAGAGTCGGATCCAGGTGGAACAGCTCTAAGGGGCAGAGACGCCGCGGATCTCAGCAATTGGAGGGGTCGAATCCCCGGGGGTAGGTGACCTGACTGCCCAAAGGAGCAGGAGCCCTGACGCATTTCTACCTGCAGGTGAGAGTGACCGCAACGGCAACTGGGGAGTCACCCCGTCGGAGACAGTGACAGCTGCAGGACACGGTAGCAGGAAACCAGGCAGCTCGCAGAGCGGACGGTGAGCAGGGGAGCTTCCCGGGGCCCTTGCTGGAAGTGCTGGTGCAGAGGAGAAAATTGCGGATCAGGCGTCAGTCTCATCTTGGGGAGCCCACTGGAGGGAGGCAGTGTGACAGGGAGGGCCTGGGTTCCAGTCCTGGCTCTGTCACCTGGTGCTGTGCAGCCTTGGGCACGTCATGTACCCTCTCTATGCCTCAGTTTCTTCGCCTATAAAAATGGGGCTAATGATCTTATGTGCATTACGAGATTAAGAATCAGACAAGTTAGCATTTGCAAAGCCTGCGAGAAACAGCCTAGAATATAGTGCACACTGTCCTATTCTATAAGTGCACACCCAGGAAAAGGGGCCACGCAGGACGCTGACCCACCGGGACCACGCCTGGGGGGAGGTGGCCTGGTGCGATGAGATACTGGAGCAGGATTTTCTAAATCAGGAAGATGATGAGGAATAGATTTTTTTTAAACTGCAGTTTTGGCAGACTTAAGACGTATTGATTTCATATTTCTCACTACAGGAAAGAATCCAGAGGAATATGTTAGAAAAACAAGTGCCTGGTTTAGCAAACAAAGGAAACCGGCAAGGAGGCAGGCCCTGAGCGCCAGCAAACACAGAAGCCCACACGTGCCGGGGACGCAGACAAAGCTAAGAGGCAGGTTAACCGTTAGAAACGTCCTGGGTCATCCCAAAGGACAAGGGAGATGGCAGAAGGAGACGCATGAGCACTGGGCCATCCAGCACGGAGCCACCAGCCTCCTGTGGCTATTTCCGTTTACAAAGACATTAATTAAAATGAAATAAAATTTAAAACTCACACATTCAGTCACACTAGACACATTTCAAGTACTGGTGCTTAAAATATTGGACGTCGCAGATGGAGACACTGGCACCATGGCAGAAGCTCCCGTGGGAGAGCACTGTGCTGGCTTTGCTTCCCCGCGCCCCACCCCTGCAGAAAAGACGTGGGGGAATGTGCTCTACGCTGGAACGTAAGCCAGGGGGGCAGGGATGCATCTGGGCTCTGCTCCCGGCTGTGTATCCAGCCCAGGACAGTAGTAGCTATGGTAGGCAGAAGGACAGCTCCCAAACATGTCCACGTCCTTGTCCCCAAGACCCGTGAACATGTGACTTTCCACAGCAACGGGGACTTGCAGATGTGATGAAGTTAAGTCTTTTGAGATGAGGAGATTGTCTTTATTATCCACGTGGGCCCGATGTCACCGTGATGGCCCTTTTGAGAAGAGGGAGGCGGGAGGGTCAGAGATGTGGCCATGGTAACAGAGGTCAGAGTGATGGGGCCCCAAGCTCGGGGATGCGGGTGACCTTCAGAAGCTGGGAAGGTCGTGGAAATGGGGTCTCCCCATTGTCCTCTGGAAGGAACCAGCCCTGCCCCCACGTTGACTTTAGCCCACCTCCAACTTCTGACCTCCAGAACTATTAGGTAATACATCGAGTTATTTTAAGCAGTTACGTTTGGCTAATTTGTTACAGTAACAAAAGGAAACTCACACAGTACCAGTTACACAACATGTGCTTAATAAATATTTGTTGGGTGAACAAACGAATGAATGGATGAATGAATGATAAGAAATATTCCACAAAGGTCTTGAACACACAGAAGCCAAGGAAATGCACTATTTCGGGAGCACCGGGTAGAGGCCCGACCTGCGGTGGCAGTGTGCGGCTGAGTGACTTTGTGGGGGAGGCAGGAGCCACCCCCGGGAGACACGACGTTAGGCCCAAGGGTTCCATCTCGAGAGGCCAAGGGAACAGGAAGGAAAACCCCTCACGGAAGACACTGTGGGGCTTTGGTATGAGACAGAGTGACCCTCAGTCCAGCCCGAGGCACCCAGAACACAAGATGAAGAGGCTGTACCGATATGCAAAGAATCATGTTCTAGAAGACAGATGTTTTTCAGCCTTGGAAACAGCAGCCTCGGAGTTAATTTAGTTCACGTCCTCTGCCCACCCACTCCCGAGCCTTCTGAAGAAGGGTCTGCACTGCCCACCAGCAGTCCTGGTCGGCCCGCAAACGAGTGACAGTTTGTCTGGGGCGGGTGGCGGCAGGAAGGTGGGAAGGCAGCCCTGGAAGCAGCTCGTGTCATCTGAGGAGGAGGCTGCACCCCCGGCTACCGCAAGCTCATAGATTAAGAGAACAGACACCACAGAAGGCCATGCTCCGTGCTTCCATGTGAGGACATTTTCGCGGGTCACACTCCAGCCTCTGCAGCGCCCCCGAGCACGCCTGAGCTCAGAAGGAATGAGCTGGGCAGAGCTCCTGCTTGCAGAGCCGGCGGATCCAGCCCTCCTCCCCGTGACATGGGCGGCTCTGCTCTGGGTCAGCCTGCAGGGAGCCGTGAGTGCCGGGGCTGGGAGGAGCACAGGCAGCGAGTCCACCTGTCCGTTCCCGAGGCACATACACCAAGTAGTTGCATTAGCGACAGAGAGACACGTTTATTTCCAACCTCCTGTCGCTGGCGTCTCTCTCAATTGATTCCAGACTTGGGTGGGGACGGGAGGATGTTGCCTAATGAGCATTTGCAAATCGGCGTGCAGGACTGAGACCTCCCGGGAATCCGAGGAAGAGAGGAGGGCTGTGACTGAGCGTCCACACATGGAAACCCTAAGCCCCAGTGCAGTGCTGTTTGGAGGTGGGCCTCCGGGAGGTAATTAGGTCACCAGGGTGGGGCCCTGGGGATGTGATTAGTGCCCTTATAAGAAGAGCCAGGAGGGGTCTTGGTCTCTCTCTTTCTCTCCACCACCTCAGGACACAACAAGAAGGCAGCCACCCACAACCCAGGAAACGGGCCCTCACTTGACACCTTGATCTTGGACTTCCAGCCTCCAGAACTGGGGGAATAAATGTCTATTGTTAAGCCATCCAGTCCATGGTAATTTTGTTACAGCAGCCCGAACTCAGACAAAAAGTTAGCGGTGGACAAGGTAGGGGCCGTGTCTAATACTGGAGTCAATTTAAATACGCCGCTAAAACGTAATTGCTCTCAGGTAGAATCCCAGATCCCAGAGAAGAGAGTTGTTCGCAGCGCCGCTGTCGAGACCAACCCAGTTGTGGAGGCACAGGGCTGTCGTTGCCAGACCACACTGATCAGACCTCCGGGGGTCCAGTCTTTCCTGGAAATGTGACCACAGCACGCCCCAAGCTCCGGTGCGCACAGGTGTTCTGCCAGCGAGGTCCCTGTGCTCGGCTCACGGGAGGCCCAGCTCCCTGGTGACTCGATTTCACCTCGAGTGCCACGATGGAGCTGTCGTCTCTCCCGCTGGTGATGGAGCTGCTCGCGGTTACGCAAGGATGCCCTCAGCGGGCAGCCAGCGACGGGCCTGCCTCGGGAACAGCCCAAGCCCATCTGTTCTCTACAGAGGCCCCGCTGAACCCGGAGACCTTTCATAATTTAACATTTGATTACATTCCGGGCCCGTGGAGCTCAGTGTTTGAATGCTCCAGGCAGAAGTCCGGGCTGCAGGCACGCGGCCCTGCCTCCATGCGGCCAAGCTTCCCCGGCCTTACTCATCATCACGAAGGGGGCCAGGGCCGGGTGAGTGATGGCATTGCCACGGTCGCGGGCAGCTTCATGACTTCCCATTACAAGCAGCTGAAAGGCGCTGTCTCACCGCCGCAGAATTGAATCCAAGGCAATTTGCGTCCCCTCCACGGGCAATGAGTTGTCCAGATTGGAGTGTCTGGGCCTTTCCTGGTGACAGACTCATGATGCTCGCTCAACACTGAGGACCATCATTCACCCCCACTCCTTCAGGGAAGCACCCGGCTCTCTCAGAGAAAGCCCTCGCTTAAGAAACTCTCCCCACCCGCAGGTGGTCTGGGCTGATTCCGTTTCCTGTGAACACATGGCGTGTGGTCAGATGGGGGTGCGGGACCCTCGCAGAGCTGAGCCTGCTCCCCCGGAGTGTCCCTTTCCTCAGCCTTCTGTGGGCCCCCATCACAGGAGCCCTTTGCTTTGGGTGAGGGGTGTTCTCGCACTGAGCCTATGAGATCTACGTGATAAATTGGCACCAAAGCAGCGTTGGCTGTCAAATCAGTCCTTTGTGTTTTAAACATTCATCCATTCATCCAGAACTGTCGCCACGTGCCCAGGAGAAAGGCTCTGTGCCGGGAACGAGGGCATCTGATGTTGCAAAGAACAAGTCTATTAGGGGTCCCACTGTGTCCCCCCAAAAAATTCATGTTGAAGTCCTACACCCACAACCTCGGAACGTGACTGTATTTGGAGATAGGATCTTTGCAGAGGTGATTAGGTTAAAATGGGGTCAGACAGTGGGCCCTAATCCAACAGGACTGCTGCCCCTACAAGAAGAGGAGATCGGGACACGGACACACACAGCAAGACCACGTGAAGACGCGGGGAGAAAGCAGCCGCCTACAAGCCACGGAGGGAGACCTCAAGAGGATCTAGCCCTGTAGACATCCTGATCTTGGACTTCCAGCCTCCAGGACTCTCAGGAAATAAATCCCTGTCGTTTAAGACTCCCAGACAGTGGTACTTTGTGTGGCAGCCCCAGGAAATTAAAACAAAGTCCTTGCTGTCAGGATGGTCGTGGCCTTGAGGTGAGACAGACGAGTAAGCAGGTGACTAGGCCGATCAGGACAAGTCATGGATGCAGGCAAGGATGGGAGCACAGGAGGCACGGGGGGAGGGGTCCCCCCAAAACCCAGGGAGCCCGGGCAGGCCGTAGCTCTGTGACAGACACGGGGAGCGTCAGAGCAGGAAAGGATGAGTGAAGATGAGTCAACTAGCCCCCCACCCCCATAGGATGCCATTTGTACCAAGGGGTGCAACACAGAAACAATGTAAACAACCTGCAGTAGTCAAAGAAGGCTTCCCCGCGGAGGGGCGCACAAACTGGATTTTGGAGGGCGGGTTGCATTTGGGAGTCTAAGTCATAGCAAGTTGCTGGAAAAACTGGATTCCTGTGCTTTGGGGAAAAGGAAAACTTCTAGCCCAGGCTCTGGCCCCCTCCACAGGGGGAGTCAAGAGAAACCAAGAAGCCAGTGGGGTAGAAACAAAACCACAGCCAGTTAGGTGGTTTTGCTGATCAGCAACTCCTAATGGTCTGTGGTGTAGGCTTGTCTCACCCTGCGGCGGAGGGGAAAGACGGAACCAGTGTCCGATTGCGCTATGGTTTGAACGGTATTCCTCCGAAATTCATATGCTGGAGCTTAAACCCCAAGGTGATGGCATTAAGAGGTGGGGCTTTGGGGGAAGTTATTAAGTCATGAGAACTCTACGCCCGTGAACAGATCAGTGTTTCTACATAAGAGGTTAAAGCAAGTGCCCCAGTGTCTTCCGCCTTCCACCTCTCCTGCCGTGTGGGGACTCAGCATTCATCCCCTCGGACCCTTCCACCCTGTGAGGATGCAGCAAGAAGCAGCCTTCGTGCAAAGAGCAGCCCTGCCCAGACACGGAATCTGCCGGCACCTTGAGCTTGGACGTCCCAGCCTCCGGAATCACATGACATGAATTTCTGTGGTTTATGAGCCACCCAGTCTATGGCATTTTGTCACAGAAGCCCGTACAGCCTGAGGCAGAGTGGCTCCTGGCAGAGCCAGATGCTGACCCACCTCTGCTTTGCAACTTTGGGGCATTTACTTGCTGTCTCAGATGCTCAGTCCTTGAGAATATGAGACAGAAATGGCAAGACGGAGCCACGGAGGTTTGGTATTTGGAACTCAAGAACTCACCAATGTGTGATCGCGGAAAATGGAAAATCAATACACCAATATCAGCTCTGCCCCGTCCTTGCTGTGAGCAGAACCCCTCACCATTCCAGCCGGCGCGTGGCCAACCAAAGTGCACACCCGACACTTGTGATGTGACGTTATTTAGAAATAGGGTCTCTGCAGTTGTAATCAAGTTAAGATTGGGTCACAATGAGTTAGGATGGGCTCTGAGTCCCGTGCGACTGGGGTCCTTGTAAGAGGAAGGAAATGTGGACACAGAGACAGAGAAGGAGGAAGGCCAGTGGCGATGAAGGCAGAGATTAGGGTGATGCTGCCACAAGCCAAGGGCTGCCGGCACTGCCAAAGCTGGACTGAGGCAAGCAACACCTGCCAACACCTCGATTTCAGACTCCTAGCCTCCAGAACTATAGGAGAATAAATTTCTATTGCTGAAAGTCACCCAGTTTGTGGCATTTTGTTGTAGCAGCTCTTGGGAGCTAATACGGAGGGGGAGACCAGTTCAACCGAGAAAGCCAGGAGACAGCAGAGGGGCGTGGCGTGTTTAAGATCGTGACTGCAAGGGATTCGGGGGGTGATTGTTCTCACATGGTCTGGACTGGGAGGAAGTAGATTTTGAGGGAGTGTCATTGATCCCCTCCCAAAAAAAATATGCCACAAGTTGGTCCTACAAAAGCCTGTGATGGAATTTCAGGTCCTAAGCCCCCAGCACGGGGCGGGTTCCACTGAGGATCTTGTCCTGGCATCCCGGACGCTCTGCCGTCCCCACATCACTGGGCTCTCTGTCCTCCCTCCTTCCTCCCGGGATCCGGAATGCCAACTGTGGCCGCTGCCACGCTGCCCACACGCTCAGAGCCCCAGTCCTTGCCTGTCCTGTGGGTCGAAGCCCAAAGAGAGAGGCCGTGCGGCAGCCTCTCCTCTCCCAATTTGACTCCGGTTGGAGAGCGGTCAGGAAGAGGAAGCAGTCCGCAGAGGCGGCGCCGGGGCCTTGAAGGCCAGTTCGCTGTCCTGCCCTGTTGAGTGCGCATCTGCTAGTGCCGGGAGCTGGGAGCCAGGACCCCCCAGACCTTCTCAGCGCAAGGACCGTGGGTCATTCCTCCTCTTCAGAAGGCCCCGGAGCTCCGGCACCGTGGCAGACACTGCCGGCTGCCTATCGCAAATCCACGAAACCCTGCTCTCTAACAGAACGCTCGTTTTGCTGAGGCGGCACCGGGTCAGCGGGAAGAGCCGGCATTCCGGAGCCTTCCTCGCAGCGGGGGTGGTTCCCGGCACAACGCTGGCCAGTGAGAGGCGAACGGAAGCCCCTGGGCAGGGCCGTGGGAGGAGCTTGTGTCCTCGTTTCTGCGGTGCCCTGGCAGGTTATCGCAAACTGGGTGGCCTGAAAGGACAGAAATTTATTCTGTCTCAGTACTGGAGGCCGGAAGTCCAAAACCAGTATACTGGGCAAAAATCGAGGTGCCGGGAGGGCCGTGCCCCACCGAAGGCTCCAGAGCAGGGTCCGCTCCTCGCCCCCTCGGCTCAGGCTGCTGGCGTGCCCTGGCTGTGGCCGCATCGCCCCGGCCTCTGCCTCCTGGGTCACTCTGCCTCCTCCTCCTTGGTCTGTGTCAAATGTCCCTCTGCCCCTCTCATGAGGACACTGGTGGTTACAGCGCACCCACCCCGATAACGCAAGGCAATCTCCCCATCTCACGGCCTCTGTGTCCACACAGGGAAACATTTACAGGGTCCGGGGATTAGGAGCTGATGTCTTTGGGGGAGATCATCCAGCTGACGATAGCTCCTTACGAGGGGCCAACTCCGTCCCTACTAGCTTTATGCTCTCGTCCTTCCTGCTTCTAGTCTAAGCCACGGACACTACGCTGTGACCACAGGGGTCCCCTGGGGAGCTGCTGAGGTTCCGGGAACACAGGAGGCTGCGTCCTTGATGGCATCTTTCAGCCACGGCACCCCCGGACCACCCACCTCTGGGCTTCCTGTTACGGACAAAGAAGGAAACCCCAGTTTTGCTTAATCTACTGCTTAGCGACATTTTCTGTGGCTCTCAGCCCAATGGCGTTCTTGCTGGTGAAGGCCCCAGCAGGGAGGCCGGTGGCCCGGCCTGGCCAGGGCTGGGGGCCTGGAGAGCACTGGGGGTGAGGCCAGGCCGACATCCTCCCTGTCACGCTTCTCAGCAAGTTCCCACGGAAGCCCCAGCCCCAGCGCATGGCGCAACTGGGAGCCATTCCTTGGGAAGCTCCGGGTAGTGTGGTGCCTGCCGAGGTGCTGAGCTGAAAGTCCAGGTGCCCCTGGGGAAACCACACTCCTTCGTGAGAGGAGACATCACTGTACTCCTTCAGCAGGGCTCTGGGGGCTGAAGCCCTCCCCTGAGCTCCCAGACTCA
>CAUYSK010115012.1:0-34419 GCA_963575035.1 Avahi laniger
AATAATGGCCCAAAACTTCCCAAATTTGAAGAAAATAATAAATATACAAATATAAGAAGTTTAATGACTTCAAGTAGGACAAACCCACAGCCAACATCATACTGAATGGGGAAAAATTGAAAGCATTTCTGCTTAGAACTGTTACAAGGTTGCCCTCTATCACCATTTCTATTCAGCACAGTGCTAGAAATCCTAGCCAGAACAATCAGACAAAAGAAGGAAATCAAGGGCATCCAAATGAGGGCAGAAGAGATCAAATTATTGTTCTTTACTGACGACATGATCCTATATCTAGAAAACCCCAAAAATTCTGCTGTGAGACAACTGGAATTAATAAACAAATTCAACAAAGTCTCAGGTTACAAAATCAATGTATAGAAATCGGTAGCATTCCTATACGCGAACAACAGTCAAACTGAGAACCAAATAAAAGACTCAATACCCTTCACAATAGCAACAAAGAAAATAAAATACCTAGGAATATATTTAATTAAGGAGGTGAAAGACCACTACAGGGAGAACTACAAAACACTGAGGAAGGAAATAGCAGAGGACATAAACAGGTGGAAAACTATACCATGCTCATGGCTTGGCAGAATGAACATCATTAAAATGTCTATACTACCCAAAGTGATCTGCAGGTTCAATGCAATCCCAATTAAAATACCAACATCATTTTTTGCAGATCTAGAAAAAATAATTTTATGCTCCATATGGAAGGAGAGAAGACCCAATATAGCAAAAACAATTGTAAGCAAAAAGAACAAATTGGGAGGCATAAATTTACCAGACTTCAAGCTATACTACAGGGCTATAGTAACTAAGACAGCATGGTACTGGCACAAGAACAGAGACATAGACCAATGGAACAGAATTGAGAATCTAGATATAAAACAATCCTCATATAGCCATCTAATCTTTGACAAAGTAGACAAAAACATACACTAGGGAAAAAAATCTTTATTCAATAAATTGTGCTGGTAAGATTGGATAGCCACATGTAGAAGACTGAAACAGGATCCACACCTTTCACCTCTCACAAAAATCAACTCCCACTCTATCACAGACTTAAACTTAAGGCATGAAACTGTAAGAATTCTAGAATAAAATGTTGGAAAAATTCTTATAGACATTGGCCTAGGCAAAGAATTTATGAAGACAATTCCAAAGGGAATCACAGCAACAACAAAAATAAATAAATGGGACCTGATCAAATTAAAAGCCTCTGTATAGCCAAGGAAACTATCACAAAAGCAAACAGATAACTTACAGAATGGGAGAAAATATTTGCATGCCACACATCCGATAAAGGGCTGATAGCTAGAATCTATGTAGAACTCAGGAAAATCAGCAAGAAAAAATCAAACAACCCTATCAAACAGTGGGCAAAGGACATGAACAGAAACTTTTCAAAAGAAGATAGACTAATGGCCAAAAAAAACATAAAAAAAAATGCTTAACATCTCTAATCATCAGGGAGATGCAAATCAAAACCACAATGAGATATCACTTAACTCCAGTGAGAATGGCCTCTATCAAAGTCCCAAAACAACAAATATTGGTGTGGATGTGGAGAGATAGAAGCATTCATACACTGCTGCTGGGAATGCAAACTAGTACAGCCCTCTGAGGAAAGTAATACAGAGATCCTTCAAAGAGATACAAGTAGAACCACCATTTAATCTAGAAATCCCATTACAGGGCATCTACCCAGAGGGAAAAAAAAGACATTCTATAAAAAAGACATCTTCACTAGAATGTTTATAGCAGCACAATTCACAATTGCAAAGATGTGGAAACAACCCAAGTGCCCATCAATACATGAGTGGATTAATAAAATATGGTATATGTATATCATGGAGTTCTACTCAGCCACAAAAAACAATGGTGATCTAGCACCTCTTGTATTATCCTGAATAGAGCTGGAGCCCATTCTACTAAGTAAAGTATCACAAGAATGGAAAAACAAGCACCACATGCACTCATGATCAAATTGGTATTAACTGACCAACCCTTAAGTGCACATATAGGAATAACATTCAAAAGGTGTTGGGCAGATGGGAGGGGGAATGGGGGATGAGTATATACACACCTAATGGGTGCTGTGTGCACACTGTCTGAGGGATGGACAGGCTTGAAGCTCTGACGTTGGTGGGGCAAAGGCCATATGTAACCTAAGCATTTGTACCCCTGTAATATGCTGGAATCAAAAATAATAAAATAAATTAAAGAAAGAAAAAAAGAAAAAAATTACTGAATAAAAAAAAAAGAAAAGAAAGGTAAGCCCAGAAACGTAAACCAAGAAAGTATTTTGTATTTTTACATAGAATGTTTAACGCTTCGAGGAAATTAGATGAGACAGATCTTACCTAGCTGTTTAGAATGTGTTACAGGTAAACTACATTATGGAAATTAATTAAAAGCTTAGAGCATTACTTTTTTCAGATTCTAATTTAGTGGAGTGTGGTGGTATAGGAATTCCAATTTATTCTTATATATTCTAAAAAGTGCCACTATTGGAGGATTGAGGTAACTTTTCTGATTTCACAGATAATGTTATACAAACAGCACTCATTCCAAAGGTACCTCATTAAGAGGCAGTGATTTTCTTCTAGGGCACATTTATGCTCTAATAAAATTCTAATTTGTGGATCTAACCCTTTACTGTATACTAGTGATAATGATAATGTGAGGTTGTACAAATCCTAGTGCCACATGTTACAGAGGGTCAGCAGCTATCTTCCCATCGCGATTACGAGCCATAGCTCCAGAACATCTTTAGTCATGAGTCATGATTATAGTGTGATCTTTCAGAATGTGCACACAAAATGGGGGGAAAATCCATCTTTCTATGCCATTCTTTTACATTTTGTACACATTTTCCACACAGGGGCCCTCGTGTTGGCAACATTATAGCCCCTCTCCTATGTCTCACCTTCATTTAGCTGAACTATAAGAGGCCCCTGAGTAAACATCACTGATGTTTACTGATCACAGTTTTGTAAAAACAACTGATTAGGGCCTCTTTGGCAGAATCAGCAAAGGTACTCTCAGCAATGTGTTTGATATTTTGTCCCTGCTGTCCACAGATCTCCCTAGGGTATCATGTCCTTCCCCTAATGGAACTATAGCTGTATCCATCTCTTTATGTGAGGAGGCTCCTCACAACTACCTGTTGCCTTCAGTGCTTCTTTGACCTGGACCTGGACCTTATGGATCAGTAAGCTGATCTTGCATCCCTGACTGCCTCCAAATCCCATGCTGATTCACACATAATCATAATAAGAACTCAGTGTTCTTTCACACATTTTGAGCAAAAGTAATACACATAAATTTGCATGCAGTAAAAATAATGTGAATCCTCCTCAAATCTAATAAATGCAAATTATTCTCAATCCACTAAACCTATATTTGAGAGAAAAAGTAAATTCATCCAAATGCATATTTATTTTAAAATCACTTAATGTATGTGTGAAATTATTCTTTCCTTGTGCAAACTCTAGTAAATGCCATTATGATTAATATTATCAACATCACTTTGAGTTCAAGTTTCCTAATCTACTCTTTTGCACAAAAATTAACAAAGTGTCATTCTGACAAGGTTGGAAGTCCTTCATGAATAGAATAGATTAGTCATATTTACATAAGGTCAAACAACACAACATTGGAATGACATTTTTCCATTTACTTGACTACTCACTTTCCATATAATTGATGTGACTATGTCCTTTTAGAGATCAATGTGATCCTAAAAGATTTCAGCTGACTGACAAGAAAAAAAAATGTATCAGAATTCAATTTAGGTGTGTTCAAATTAATACACTGTTTTTTTTTCTTCATTTCACTCTGTGTGATAAGATACTGAGTGACCTGTGAGCTTTAGATGGAAGCTTCTCATTTTTGATATTCTCCCTTTTGTCACCATTGTTTTTACTATATAAATGTCAAACTAAATGAAAGGGAAATCCCCAATGGATAGAAGCTATTTCCACATAAGCTTCAAGGACAAGTACCCACAGTGCACAAACATATGATTCCTTGTTAGTGTCCACATGGCCTCTGCCATTGGGAGAGCAAAGCTGGCTCATCACACAAGGAACTCATGCTCCCATCCGAAGTAATAATAAATGGCACAAGTATAGCACTTTTATTTACAAATCTCTTCCACATGTATTGTGTGAAATCTGCCTCAAACCCTATTATAAGCTGGAAATTTTAAAACTTAAAATCTCTTATTTTACAGCTGAGAAAGAAAATTAAGGGATTTGATTTATTAGGTCACATAGCACATTAATGGTGGAGCTATGATTCAAAACTAGATATTCAGATTTCAGGAAAAGTCATCTTGCTAATGTCCTGCCTCCTCTTTAGAGTAGCCACATTCCTGAGTATGAGCCTTAGTATCACCGTGTGTAGTCATGTATCATTAGGTGCCTGCACGCCTGTGAAGTAATAGGTCTGGAGGTCTTTCATGTAGAGAAGAACAAAGACACACACGTGCAGATACCCCACTTTGGTAGAAGGAAAGAGACATCGCCCCTTGAATGGGCACGCGTGCTTATATGCACAAACACCACAAAATACTCTGTTATAGGATAAACTTTCTAAAAACACATTTTTTTATAAATTGATATTTGTATTATTATGAAATGTTTTATTGAATTATGACTATAGTACAAGTACAGTTCTATTTACCAAGTTAATGTTAAGAAGCCAATCAGCCTAAATTCCTCCCTCCACACACCACCTTTCCGTTAGCTATGTCCATGCAATTAAAGAATGTATCAAACGAAACTGAATTAAATGCAGCCAGAAAGGGAACACTCTTTATATTTCTCAGATTGATACATCATTTTCATTGTTTCCTTAGGAGAAGAGGATGAATAGTGTTTGCTCAACACTTTCCAATACAAACAGAACTTCAGCATGAACCAACTAAATTAAAATGTAGTTTTATTATTCCTGTTTCCCAGATGAAGGCACCTGAGGTTCAGAGATGTTCAGTTACTGGCCCAAATCCTCATACTCTTAGGTGTCACAGCCAGAATCCCAACACAAATGTCAACTCTTAGATTAATGTGACTTCCCTTTTACCACCCCTGCCAGGAGCATCCCACCCAGAAAGAACGAGAGGGAAGAAAGTTGAACTGAGGGATCTGGGAAAGGCAGGCGTGTCTCTTGCAAACCTGAAGCCAAGATGGAAACTGAATCCTTCCTGAATTCCCACTTCCACTGCTGAGCTACCTTTGTCATCTCAGTCTTGTCGTAAAACAAGGGGGATCTCGCCAAAGGAATAAATGGAAGGGAGATGCCAAGTACTCCGGAAGGATCTCTCACAGGTCACATAAGATCTGGAATGAAGGCACAAAAGTGATGGATCAAAGACTTGGCCGAAGTGGCTTCAGTTGCTGCAATAATCTATCACCTCCTCTTCTCAATAAAGATGCACTCTAAGTAGAAAGTTGCTTCACATACAAACAGCTTCAGTATAACCTCCCTAACCACACACTTCCTCCAATTCTTTCAACAAGATTATCACACCTAAATTTCTTCATATACAAATTTTGAGACCATCACTTATTTCTGAGATGTTCCTTTATAATGGGGCTAATTTTTCTTCACTTTCTAGAAAAGGATTGTATCCCACAATATACTACTTGGGTAGTTTTGAGAGAGTGTAAGGTAGAGATCCAATTCTCAGAGATGGACACAAGAAAGCTTATACTAAAATTAAGGCAAGAAGTTGAGGTGGGAGAATGGGAAGAGGGTAGAGGAGAAGAGGAAAAGTCACAGGTATTAACAGAAGGTGTCCCTAATAAAACGCAAGTACACATGTCCAAGGTCAAATTCTAAAAAGAAAAAAAATCACTGGGAAAAATAAATCATTGGGGAAAAAAGTGAAAGAAGGCCTCATTACAATGACAATTTTGGCCTGAAATAAAATTAGAAGTGGAAAGAGCTAGCAGGACTTCATATACCACAAAGCCTAAATTAGCTTTCAGTTTGGAAGAAAGTGCACTAACAGATGCCAGGTTCAACAAAAATGCCTCTGGCAATGGCAGAAACAGTAACAAAAGCAAACTGCAGCTGACAGACAAACTGCTAGGTCATTAAACAAAGAAGCACACTTCTTTAGCACCAACACATTAAAAAAGACCAATGTCTATACACTAGGACATCAAAGGAACTTTCCACATGAAATGTTCCTTCATGAGATACACAGAACTACCACAAATCAAACTTCTGATTTGAGTCCTAGAACTATAAAAAAATAAATAAATAAAATTTGTATAACTCTTGAAGCTACCTAGGCAAATTATAAGCCTAAAATTTATTTAACCTGTCCAAGTATGATTTTTCTAACACATGTCGAGGAATGTGTGAAATAATTTTTTTGTGGTAAGAAAATAGAAACCATTTTGTATAATTATTAAAATGGTCATGAAAGAGATCAAAAGTATCTCATTGATTTATGTTCTCAAATATTTAATGAGCACCTACTATGTATTAAGCTGTTAAATATGAAATGTCCAATTTCGAATCAAAAATGTAGTTTATTATATCTCAAACAAGAAGCATTACAATTAATCAAAGTATGTGCCTAAACTATCAACATAGCTTTGCCATCTTAAGGGTAGCTTGCTCATGCCAGCAGCAAAGAAGCCTGGATAGTGAGTGCAATGAAATCATGAAAGGTCTTTTGCACAGCTTGTTGAGAATTGAGTATTTTTTCTTGCAAGAAGTGGTCCAAAGCCTGGAAGAAGTGCCAGTCAGTTGGTGCAAGTTCTGGTGAATATGGTGGGATGACAGAGAATTTCCAAGTCCAGCTTCTGTAGTTTAAGCAGCATTGTTTGTGTGACATGTGGTCGAGCATTGTCTTGCAAGAGGATTGGCCTGTCTCTATTGACCAATCTTGGCTGCTTAATTGCAAGCATCCTCATCATTTCATCCAGCTGGTTGCAGTAGACATCCGCTGTAATTGATTGACCAGGTTACATGAAGCCGTAGTGGATAATACCAGTACTGGACCACTAGACAGACATTATTAGTTTTTTTTTGATGAATATTCACTTTTGGGCTGTGTTTTAATACTTCATCTTTATCTAACTATTGTGCCAAATGCTTGCAATTGTCAAAAAGAATCCATTTTTCTTCACACGTAACAATAGGATGTAGAAATTGTTCACCCTTATGTAGTGACAGCAAAGAAAGGCAAGCTTCGAAATGATTTCTGACGCTCACTTAATTTATGCAGAACCCATCTATCCAGCTTCTTTACCTTGCCGATTTGTTTCAGATGGTCCAATACTGTTGCAGTAGTAACATCAAACCTTGCTGCTAGTTCATGCATAAGTTGAGATGGATTCTCTTCCACTACAGCTTTCAGCTCGTTATTATACACCTTGGCCTGAGGTCGCCCACGTGGCTCATTTTCAAGAGTAAAATCACCAGAATGGAATGTCTCAAGCCATCGATGTACTGTGTGTTCATTAGCCACGTCCTTCCCAAACACTTCGTTGATTGTTTGAGCTGTCTGTGCAGCACTGGTTCCGTGATGGAACTCGTATTTAAAGATAACATGAATTTTTGACTTATTCATGGTTTCACAAAAATTGCTCTAAAAAAGTTTGAAAGATAATCACAAGCCAAAGTGTGTATTTGAAAGACTAAGAATGTACCTTCATAACAAAAATAAAACAAGAAGTGTCAGAGTGAAAGGTCAGAGATATCAACTGTCAAACTTAGTACTTAAGGAAATCAGACATTTCAAACTTAATAACCTTTAATATATGTTGATCTCTGTGCTAGACACTGGGAATACAAAAAGAAATACAGCAGCTTTTAAAAAGTGATTCATTTCCCTATACCCTATGTTGGTGGAATCTGAATCAGCATTTGCATTTGGTTTGCAGCACCAGATTCTGATAAGCCAGGTAAGGAAACAGGAAAGTCCAGAGAATAGCATCACATGAGGGGCAGTTGCAGGAAGGAGAATGGTCAGCTTGAAGATCCTTTGGCAGCTTGCTCTCTTTGGGTGTTTAAAGAGTTGACTTATCAAAGAGTGGGTAAATGTGTTCTGTGGGGCTTCAGAGAACAAAACCATAGACGTTATAAGGAGAGATATTTTGATCTAATAAAATTAAGGAGCAGAATGGGCTAGCTTAGGAAGGCTTTCCGACTAAATAGTCAAATAAAGGCTGAATAACCAACTTGAGGGAAATATTCTAATGGAGCTTTCAACTCATATATAACGTTAGATTTAAATCTATTAATCTGAGATAGTAGAGGTAGTGGTTTTGGAAGACTCAATCTCATTGATTCTTTTTATACTGAAAAGCCATAAAATTAGCATGTCATAACTTTAAAATTATGCTATATTATAATATGTACTTTGGGAATATTTTTTAATAATAAGATTATGAAAAGGTAGATTTTTAGCAATCAACAAATATTTCTACCCTTGGAAATTAAGGTGGAATAGGTCTCTTCGGTCCACTAATTTCCTGATGAGACCTGGGTCTCAGTAATTTTTTTTAAAGCCCATTTGTCATAGTTGTGTTACAAGTTTTCACTCTGAACGAAGATAAAGAATAAGAATAGTGAATCTCAGGGGCAGACCTGGGCGTCCTTACAATTTAGGTACCACTAGATGCTGGGGGTACACTGCTTTTTAAGACAGAAATATTATCACTGGTTGGTCATGAAAGTCATGGCAGGAGCACCTTTGCCCAAGTATGCATTATTTGTGTGAATGTTACCTATTTTAATTAAATGTCTGGTCAGCCAGTAGTTATTTTGGTTCTGGGTATTACATGGCAGCTTTCTGTAGGCTATTAAATTGCTTTTCAAATCTGTTGAAGTTGCAGTTGTTATAGGATTAACTGGGTCAGCAGAGTCTAGAGAATCTGAAGTTGAATCAGAATTGAATACCTCTGTTAGATAACCTTCATTCTCTTTGGAATCATCCAAAATAAAATCTGTCATACTCCTGTTTCTCCTTCTTGCAAGAGATGCTCTAGTTCTTTATCACCAGGGCCTTTTTATTCGTTGCTGGTTTTTTTTTTTTTGACATTTTAGTTTCTTTCTGTTATTGGATAAATAAAAAGTACAGCAGAAACACACAAAATTGGGTAATAAGAATAATATCTATCAGAAATTAATGTAGTATAGAACCATACTGCTTGCATAGTGCAAAAACAGACATGCCTAAAACAGAGGAAAAATTTAGAATGTGATAAAGGAAATACCCCCAAAAAGTAGTACTGGGAAAACTGGCTAAAGACTTGGAAGAAAAAGTTAGATTCCTACTTTTTACCATTATAAATTTCATCTAGATTAAAGAATTATATATAAAGAAATTAAGCCACACTGATAGTAGGAGAAAATAAATATTTTATATGACATCATGGTAGAAAAAGTCTTTCAAGGCATAACACCAAAAGCAGCAACCTAAAGTATAAGACTGATAAATGCAATTACCTAAAAATTAGGCTATTCCATAAGACAACAAAGGAAATAATCAATTAAATGCAAACAACGAACTGAAAAGTATTTACAACATATGTGTCATGTGAATATATAAATAGTTATTAAAATGAATATGAAAATAAGAAAAAAACTATCTTCCCCAAATAGCCTTAAGCCATAAAGAAATAACAAGTAAAGAAGAAATAAAAAGGGCCAGTAAATATTATAAATGCCCAAAGTCATTAATGATCAAAGAAGTAAAACTTATAAAGACAAGCAAATGTAGTATTCTCCTATTAGTGTAGAGAAAAAAGATAATACCTAATGTCTAAGAGATTAAGAAATAGGAACTTTGTAACTCTGCTGGTGGGAATATAAATTTTTAAAACATTAATCACTCGATCAATTCATTAAAATGTTTAAAAAGTTTTCTGGCATGCAGATTGCAAAATGTATTGAATTGATTAATACGTGTATATCCTTTGTCGCAGAAATTCTCTTTCTATGAATTTATCCTAAAAAAATAGATAAATGTAAAAGCATAAAATGAAATAGCATTCATTAAGAATAGCAATATAGGTATACACTATTTTCATGGAGAGATACTTATGTGGTTTCTAATGTTTTCCTGTTTTAAAGGGTACTTTAATAAATATGCTTCTGCAGATACTGGTGTATTTATTCACAAAGAGAGAGATTCTTTCTTAGGGCAGATTAGTCATTCCCCATGTTTTGACCTTCTCTATAAATAGGTGACTCATTTGCCTCACATAAATTCCAAATCTTCTCTCCTTTGATCCATTTCTCTTTTTTTTCATAATTATTCCTACCTGGAGAATCCCCTTTAATCTATTTCTATCTATCTCAAATAATCTAATCTGCAATTAATGATGCAATTAGTGTGCTAACCAGTGCCCACCTGTACCCACAGCCATCAGGTGGGGAGCCAAAGAAAGGGACCATTTAGACCAGCAAACCAGTTCAACCACATGTGCAAATATGGGAAGAACACCTCTGCCATGATGTCTATCATAACTTTAGACAATTTAAAGGGCATGTTGAAAAAGTAGCACCATTCGTTCATGTAAAAACCAGCTATTAGAGCTTTCCAGATGAATTGTTGCTGTTTCTTATATTTAGACACCATTGTCCCAAGATTTTTAAGTTTAGGTATAAGTCCCTCAATTTCAGTTATAACTGTTAGCCAATAATTATTTTTAGCTATCTCTGGTGGAGGGACATGGAGGATTTGGGGAAAGTGTGAGAAGTGGAAAAGGTAAGGAAGGCTTACTCACCTTTCCATACTAGCCAGAAAACATCTCAGTGCCTGAGATTGAGGCTAGAGATTGCCACTCTTCCCTCACTTCTAACCTCTGCTTTACTTCCCCTGAGTCTACTACCTACACCCTGGCAATGAGAACTTTCATAACTGCAGTGCCTTCCCCTGGTCTCATTCAATCCTCTTTTGCCTGATCTTTGCCAAAATCCCAAATCCCTTAATCACCTTGTATATCATTTGCAGATTGAGTCTTGTTTCCTAGTGCTGCCTTACTTGCAGAACAAGAAAGCTCCTTCTGTATCCATCACTTTCAAGAGTCTTTTGGAAAACGAAGTTTAGGGGTAAAAAATACCTAAAATACACAATATTCATAAGTGTGCTGATATTGACAATACATTTCACCATGGAAAACCAGTTGTAGAGAAAATGTTGCTTCTCTGAGATGTCTTGTTTAAAAAAGGAAAAGTATCAAAATATCATGTTGTACATTGCAAATATTACAATTTCTGTCAATAGAAAATTAATTAATAAAAAACAAAGAAGGATCAGGATAGAAGAAACAAATGAGGCACAAATATACCTGAATCTTAAAGTCCAGCAACTGAGTTCTGTCTTCCTGTGACCTCATCCTGTTGAAATTCTCCATCTCTTAGTTTCTCTTTCTCTGAAATCCTTATTCTCCTCTTTCTCTAAGACAGAATTCTTCTCATATTTGTCTGGTAAGTCTAGTCCCTAACACAGAGCCTGGCATACAATATACACTAAATAGTGTTTGATGTATGAATTAATGTGAAGGAATAAGCTAAGTTTCCTCTTGAGGACATCATGAGAAGATAAGGAGCAAATTTTAGAAAGATAATTATAAAAATTTGTACATCTAGTAAGAAGTTTGGTTATATCTAGAACCCAGATTCTTTTCCCTGTAGCCAAAGGGATATATGTCAGGGCAAGACTCATGTGCCTAAATTTATATTAGACCCTGCGGCTAGTCTCAAAGATAATCGAAAACACAGACTATCCCTAGGAGGAGATGGTAATCTAATGAGACAAGTACATTACAAATGCATACATGATACAGACACAAAAATAAATAGAAGAGTATACAGAAGAATGTGAGTTCAGATTTAATAGGAGGTTTTGAGAATGACTAGGAAAACAGATAACTAACAGGCTTGAGAGATGCTCCAGGATGCGTACCACTTTGGCCCTGCTCCTTGGCTGTTTTCCACCACAATCAGTCGTCTGGCAACCTTGCAAGATCTTAATAAAAATAACTCATAAGATTTAGTCACATAAGAAAGGCCATCAAAATGAGTGATTACAAATGTTTTGAAAGGGTCACAAACTAAGCATTTAGAATGTACTTTTTAAAAATTGTTTTATCTCTTTCATCTTCAAAAAACACCAGAAGGATCCTGTCACAACCCTGACACTCTCACTCCATCCCCCCAAATCTGTTAATACTATGTTGTGAAATCTGCACCATTGTCAGGAGTCGGACACACTCCCACAGACTTTATTTCTTTTTTCCTTTCTTGGAGGAAAAACCTTTTTCTAATCTTGTTATACACTTTTCCATGCTTTCTAATCTAGTTTATACTAAATGTATTTTTGCCTGCAATTACATCAGATTTCATGACCTAAAAGACCATAAAAGGACATAATTATACTATTTATGTAAATTATACACTCAAGAGATTATGTAAAACTCATCACAGTTCACAAAGCCCACTTACACATAGTTGTTTTAAATTTAAGATCATTCTATGACTTGTTTGGGTAGATAATGGTATTTTTTTCCCATTTAAAAGAGAAGAAAATTGAAGTTTAGAAAGGCTAAGAGAAATTCTTAAGGTTAACATAACATGTAAATGGTAAGTAATTTTTTAAAACCCTGTGTCTGCCTCTAAAACAACAATTACCCTGTTCCTATGTATGGGACTTGCAATTGAGAAAAAGAGAGAGACGTGGTAGCTCTTTCCTCATGCCCTAGCACAGTAGTCTGGAGGTCAAGTGATGTACTAAACTCAATGTACCATCATAGCAAGAACTTCATTAATAATCCCTTACTTATCATTCTACTTTCCCCACTAGAAAATGGCACTTCTCAGAACTGGCTACATAATTTGCAAGAAGCAATACCCTGTTCTTAGGGTTTTCCAATTGCAAAACTGGAGAGAAGATTTTAAAAATATATTCTCCTGAGATTTTATTATTAACTCTTTAGGTATCCTTTTTAATTTTTGGATGATTTTGTTTCTCTCAGACCCTCAGAAATCCGGTGTTTCTTAGTACTGTCATTAACCTGGGCAACCTACCAGATCCACCTTCTCTAGGAAGGAACACTACAAACTTCCCTTCTTTTGCCATTTTCCCATTATACTAGAAAGAGACAAATAAATGAATTCACACTAAGACATCAACGATAGTAGTTTGAGGGATAACTTTCTCTTTTCATGGCAAAGGTATTTCTTCTGTGAATCTTTAATTGGGTCATTTCAGACATCAGTGAAATGGTGCAAGGATAAATATTTGGAAATGGTTAGTCTTTCTAGCAACCGCTAGCCTAAGCCTCACCATAACTATTAATTAGACAGATATTTTCAAGTCTACCACCCTAGGTTTAGATTAATAATTTGTTTATATTGCTTTTAAAATAAAGAATGCCATTTTTTAAAATGTTTAGACTATTAACACTGAAATATTGTCTTAATAAAAATAATAAACTGTCATTGACAAGTTACTTTTCCATTCAACATGTTGTAAGAGAAACTGTAAAAGACAGAGTAAAGGGACTGATCGCTGTGGAAGTCCCCAGCAAGCTCAAGGGAAATAAAATGGCCTCTGTCTCTCAGTCATTTTAAGCCTTGCTTATATTAGCTTTTAGAAAAGGCACAAAGAAAACAATATTTCAGAGAAGGGTCTGACTGGGGATAAATCAGTACGTTTCTTAGAACTCTGGCGCCCTGTGAATGGCAGCATATGCTACTGCGAACCTTGAGTTCCATTTCTGAGCCAGTGTCCAGCACAGCCTCTGAAGCCATCTGCTTCAGCCCTGAAAATAACCAGAGATGACTGAATTATTGGAACACTTTTTCCCTACTGTTTTTATTAGAAAAACATTTCCACCCTAATCAATCTCTGTGTTTTACCTTAAGCACGAATTTGACAAATGTCCTAGGTTTGATTCTTTAGCACACACAGCGTACTCCATATCCCCAGGTAAGTGGTATTTGACATTGGAGAAGTTTCAATGTACATGCAACAGAATCCTATCAAGTCTCATTTGCTTTGCTCTCTGTTCACAGGAGGGACAGGGATGCATGCTAAATAAAACCCCAAGGGCCTAGAGACAAAGAAGCCCTGACGGTGGGATTTTCCTTGTCTTAACGCTTTCAGCATCCTCTTTACTCACTTAGATGCTTCAGGTGATATAATTTTCCTATATCCTGCTTATTGTGTTTTCTTGCCTCTTTAAATTGTTCTCTGTGGCTCTCCTGATTGTCTGTATCTGATGGCTGAGGTGCGTCATCTAAAACATGTGCTCAGACAAGTGGTGAAATCAGAACATCTGAAAACACAGAAATATTCCTGGCAAATTTGTGTTTCAAAGAGAATCTTCTTTGTTCCAATTAAGCAAGACTAATTGAAGAAAGATGGCTAAAACATTATTTTCATAGAGACTTTTTTTAAAATCTCTTAAATAAAGCAAAAAAAGAAAAAGAAAAGAACATGGGGGTGATATGGAAAGACATTACTTACTAAGTCATTGCATTTAGAAATCTTGGAGACACATATTAAATTGCCTTGTTTCTGAACTGGATAGTAGCTCTGCAAAAATCCTCCTGTGACTTTTTTCATTGCCTTCATTCAATTTTATATTGTTTTGAAGGTCCAGGCAGAAAGGATATGTAATTGGATATTTGGTGAATGCACAGGAGTGAAATTGTGTCCAAAGTTATTAGCTTATCTTAGTTTGAAGATCAGGGAGAACATTTTATTTCATCTAACTTTTTATAGCAATCAATTAATCCTCTGCTTCAAGGATGACGAGTGCCTTTATTCATTCTCATGGAAACATTGACATCTAGTGGGTCACTGCATTAATGCAGGGCAGCTCAAAGGCTGGGAAAAAGCCCCAGGTCTTGGAGGATGTTCAGCATAGTATACACCCTGATTAACTAATTTGGCCCTTTGATCTCACTAGCTAGCTCCTGCTTTTAATTGTGGATTTTAAAAATGATTCAAAAAAAATTTTAGAAAATAAAATTAACATACCTAACCAATAACTTTCATACATCCTGTAAGTAAATTCTTAAGAATGATTTTAGCTGAAGATCTAATTGCTGTTTGTAGGAACTAAAATTCCTAACAGTTCACTGAGGTTACCAATGATAGAAACAAACTCTTAGTGTTTGGAGACCTACATAGTCTGGCACAGTAGTTCTTAAACTTTTTTAGATGAAGCGCTTTTAAAAGGGAGATATAATGCACGTTTGGCTTACTAGGACCTGCAAGTCCTGTAGCCTTCAGCTGACAGCCATTTGAACCACAAAAGACTAACACATTGATTACAAAAACACTGAACTTGAGCAAATATTTCAGTTCTGGGGTGCAGAAGATGTGATAGATCTTCTTTGTGCTGCAAGACATTTAATCTGTGTTCACCTTTATACTTTGTACTTCAAAAAGCTCCTTCAAAGCAAATTGCCTGGATTAACTTCCTGTGGTCACACTAGGAGAGAAAAGCTTACAATGCCTGCTTCCTGGCATGCAATTCTCCTGGAGTGCAGGGGTGTGAGGCTCAGGAGAGGAGTGCAAGTACATGCTTGATTACCACCATCCAAGATACCCCATAAATGCAGCGCTGGATCATCTGACCTTCATTCTTCCCCTCACCCCCACCCCAGGCTGCTGGAGATAAAGAAACAACAAGCCTTCCTTAGTAGCGCCCTTCCCCCAAGCCCCAAAACACTTAGCTGTGACAGAAGAATCTGCTTGGGAATCCATTTCTGGTTGATAAGAGAAAGAGTGGGAGGCACTTTCTACATCTTTGAAAAAATCTGTTTATTTCTGACGTATCCTTTATAAATGTGGGACTATCAAGTTCTTTAACCCTTCCATGTATCTTTCCTTTGAAATGGATAAAGGAATGACTTTAAAAGCATTCTTTACTATTCTAGAGAGTTTTCCCTTCCAACCCTTGACTCAAACATTTAACCAAGCTAGAAATAATTGTCACATGAAAGCAACTGGGTTTGGTACAACAGAATTTTTGATGAGGATAAAGAGAAAGAGACATGAATGTCCATGGATGGTTAAATGTTTCCTCCAGATTATCCTGATGAATCTAGAAGAAAGGCGCACATGTTTTCCAATTAAGAAAATGCCTGCCGAGCAATGGGTAATGCCATATGTCTGAGTCTCTTAAATAGAAATGAACAGTCAGAAGCTTTGTGCTAAAAAAGAAAAGAAAGAGATTGTTTTTGCTTGTGTCCTGGTAATAAGGACTTCCAAAATACCATCACTGCATTTCTGTTACTTCCACTATTATCTTAAGTGTACTTGGATTATTTAATGGCGATGTCCTAATTCTATAATTAATCTAAGCAAACTTACCCTTTTCTACTCTGCCTTTAAAAGCACCATTTTCTCATTCAAGAGGAGAACCCAGTAGATTCCCAGCATAACTTTAAGTGATTTTTAATCTTCAGTAATAAAGTCCTGTGCTTCATACTTCACCACCGGACTATCAATTTCTCCTCACAAACCCTTGAAGGATGAAATCAAAAGCCTTTTGAAAATGAGAATAAACTCCATCTACTGCTTCACCTTTTTCTTATTCTTTTCTGAGCAATTTGAAAGACGTGCTCAATAAATGTTAAATGAATAATAAAGGTCAGAGAAAGGTCATAATTTCTTTTGAAAGAGGCACATCCTCTTAAACCCATCAAACTAGAATGTTCTAACTAGAGGGGAAATATGTAGCCTCATTAAGAAAGAATTTTCCTTTCATTTTTCTACTCGGCACAGAATCATATTGTGCTTGCGTAGGTATTTATACAGAACCATATTAAAAGGGTTCTTTAACTCAACACTTTGATATGAAAAAATGATAGAAGGGTTTACTGCAAACCCATAATGAAAACTAGACATAGCTTACAATATATAGGACAATTAACAAAGACCGTTAGGTAGGTCCAATACTTCTTTACTAAGGGCCAATGCAAATCCTTTACCAGTGAAGTTAAGAAAATGAGTTAGGATTCTGTCTAGGGCCTTGGTGGCTGCCATCTTGCTATTGCTCCATTAGGGGTTGTGCCATGACCTTTAACATGCAGACAGGAACTTTGCTTAGGTACTGCTTAAGATAACAAAAATAATAGATAATGTTAGAGTATGCTATGTAATTTTATAAATGTGATGTAAATAATATCCTTCATCCAGGGTTTACTGTGGTAAGTTTTTAATAAACACTGCATCATTAATAATTTGTTTAGCTCTCCCCTAGAAAAACATAAGCTTTATGGAGGCAGAGACATCTTTTCCTGATTTGAAATGGATAAAGTAATGACTTTAAAAGCACTCTTTTCTATTCTAGAGAGTTTTCCCTTCCAACCCTTGGCCCAAATACTTAACCAAGCTAGAAATAATTGTCACACAGAAGCAACTGAGTTTGTTACAACAGAACTTTTTATGCAGATAAAGAGAAAGAGACATGAATGTCCAACTGCATCATCAGTGCCTGGAACAGTGCCTGCCATATAACTTGTTGAATGAATGAATGAGTAAATATTGGAGGTGTTTTGACAGATGAAAAAACAAAGGCTCAGCAATGTTGTCTTGCCTCAAAGTTATCAAAAAACAACTCCCTTATCCAAGGTCACACAGCTAGTAAGTTTTGGGGTTGAGGTATAACTCAGTTGTATCTAACTTCAAAAATCAAAGGATATATTTCAAAGTAATGAAGTTTGTTGATACAAAAAGCATTGCTTTCCTCCAGATGTAATCTGTGAATTGTCAGCCTGTCTCTCATGTGAGTGGGACACTTGACTTCTCAGTGTTCTGCACAGCAGACTCCATTCTCTCCTCTGCTGTTAAGATGTTTGGAAGCATTTTAAAGTCCTTTGTTGAAACACTCTTCCTACTTGGTGCCCAGATGAATGTGCTCACCCATTTGTGCAGTTGACACTCTCACATATCACCATTAAACACCATTTCACAGCAATAGCTCAGGGCATTATATAATTTTTCATGCCAGATATCATATAGGTTTTATTGGATCCCGCTTTTCTCTCAGTTACTTACATTCTTTGCATTGTATTTTTTTTTCACAACAATTCTTGCTCCTCCCCAAACTAGCTTCTTATCTTCAACTATTTTGAAAGATACAAGCTACATTCAGACACTGAATGATATTCAAACCAAAAATCTTGTGTTCAATATCATGACTTAAGCAAAACACTAGGAAGCGGTAAAGAATATGTTTCCTGGGCAGATTTGCTTGTGGGCTCTCTGTCTTCTCCCCTCCTGCAGTGAAACGTGGAAGGAGCCCTCCTATGTAGCCCTCCTGTGTAATTGGGTCCTGGCTGACCCTTTACTGCCGTGTGATTTGGGGCAAGTGCTTTATCCGCACAACTTTAATTCTTTCAACGTGAAAAACCTCCCTTCGGGGCTATTGTAATCATTGAAAAATTTTAAATTGTTTTATTCAATACTCAACTTACAAAATTCAAAAACACAAAAGAATATTTAGTGAGAAGTAAATCTTCCACCCACCCCCATCCTCCAACCCTGAAACCAACCACTGTGTCTTATGTATCCTTCCAGAGAAATCCTTTGCATATTCAAGCTAATTCAATGTTTATTCATTTTTTAACATCAAAAGTAGTTTCTTATACACGATTTTCACATTTTGTCCTTATTGATTTTTTAAGGTCTTTCTATATATGAGAGTTCACCAAAAGCTTACTCATCCTTTTGAAAAACTGTGAGATTATTTCTGTACCTTACAAAATTATTTTAAAATAAATTCGGAAGAACAAACAGGTGAAAATATTCAAACTAACAATAATAATAATAATAAAACTAATAATAATAAAGGGATAGTTGGCCTACTCAGCTGTCTGAATCTCTAGATATACTCTAAAACATTAAGCAAAAGAGTTCAATACTAGTGTAAGCTTACAAACAGCACATAAAAAAGATCTCATGTATATAAAGATTTGGCAAATGATAAAATTAATATAATAAATTGGATATTTGGAAAAGGTTAAATTAGATCAGTATTACATTCCAAATATATTTCAAATGTATTGAAAAGTTAAATGTAAGAAAATGAAATCATAAAAAGGGAAAAAGAAAATATCTCTTATTTATTTTGCAGCACAATTCACAATAGCCAAGATATGGAATCAATTAAAGTACTCATCAACGAATGAATAGATAAAGAAAATGTGGTACATATACACAATAGAATATCATTCAGACATAAAAAAGAATGAAATCCTGTCATTTGCAGCAACATGGATGGAACTGGAAGATATTATGTTAACTTCGAAAAGCCAGGCACAGAAAGACAAATATCACATGTTCTTACTCCTATGTGGGAGCTAAAAAAAAAGTTGACATCATGGAGATAGAAATACAGTTAGATAGAAAGAATAAGATAGAGTGTTAAATAGCACAGTAGGGTGACTATAGTTAATAAGTTATTGTATATTTCAAAATAGCTAGAAGAGAAGATGTGGAATGTTTCCAACACATAGAAATGATAAGTGTTTGAAGTGATGGATATGTTAATTACCCTGCTTGATCATTACATATTGTATGCATGTATCAAAATATCACATGTACCCCATAAATTTGTACAATTATTTGAAAAAATGCTAAATCTGAAAAAAATGTAAACATCTACCTGAAATTTTCAGCTAGTAAGGTTTTTTAAGCATAAAATCAAAATTAATAAACATAAAGAAAAAATATGATAGATTTGACTATGCAAGTCGTAAACATTTTATTACATCAGAAAATTAATGAACAAATTAAAAAGCAAAATTCTGAAACATGTGGTGGACAAATGGCTGGCAACCTTTACATAGAAAGAGATCTCATTAATGGTAAGAAAAATATAAGCCACCAAATATAACTGAAAGCAAAGTACATGAGGTGACAATACACTAAAAAAAAATATACATATTGCCAATAAACATTTTTAAAAGTTGTCCAAATTGCCAGTAATGCAAAATGGTAAATACTGTTAAAAAGAACAATGAAATACCATTTTTTCATCTGTAAAGTTGGGAAAGATAATTAAATGCACATCCTCAGTACTGGCAAATGTTCAGTGAAATAGATGTTCTCATATGCTCACCACCATTCTGAAGGGTAATTGGATATTATGATTCAAAACTTAAAGTGGTGAATTTTTTATCTTGTATTTTTATTTGTAAGAATTTATTCTAATAAAATAATCAGATATGCACAAAAAATCATGTACAAGGATATCCATATAACATGGTGAAAAGTTCCAAACAACTTACATGTCCGTCAGTAATATGCCAGTAGATATATATTTTGCTGTATTGTACACCTACTACAATCACATTTTACAGAAAATGTAATGACAAGAGAAGTTTCTCAAAAGATATAGTTAAATTTAAAAATCTCATTATAAAACATCATATATTATATAAATCCAATTTAAGCATATGTATAAACATATAGATATCTTCTGTAAAACAATAAGCTTTTACACAAACTGTTAACACTTTTTAGGGTGAATGATAAAAAATTTCTTTTACATTTTGTACAGAAAAGAATTATCTTTATAATTAGGTAAAGTCAAATGTTATTTTTAAAATTAGAATTAGAGAAAACATCTATGACTCAGATATTTATCTAATATTATTCAAGCGTCACATTATTTGCACGGGCCCTTACTGAATGTTGCTTGGTTATAAATTTTCTTTTAAAAACAAACAAACGTTATTTCAAAGCATTTTGAGGAAATCTCTAAGCTCTAAAATTAAAGTCCGAAAGTATCCCCTGGGAGGGTCTCAGTATAATTAATGTTTCTGCTTTGCTTTGAAGCAGCTGTTTAGATGTTTTTCAAAAGTAACCGTTGTGTACACAAACACTGCTGAAGCTCAATTAAGAAGTTGGCTTCAGTTAAAATGCCAGTAAGGGAGAGAACATAGATAAAAAGACTAGGATGGTTCATGTTGCTATCCGTAAGCAATAGCCATGGGATTTGCCAGCCTAAGTTGGTGTTTCTGCCTCAGCCCATGATAGCTAGGATATATCACATGTTAGAGGTCCACTCTTGGCACAAAATCAGGAATGAGGCTGGTAATCTAGGTCATGAATTCATTTCGAAACAAATCACAATTTTTTACCAACTAATTTTTCAGTTTCTTTTCACTTTTTTTGAGAAAACCCATGATTTAGTTGCATTACTGGAATTGGCGACAGAGCCAGTCATCCACAAGAAACCATTACTAATGTGTTTAAGCATCCTTAAATCTGTTTCTATTTCATGTCCTTCACTTTATTAGGACAATCAACTCCACTCTGGTTTTCCAGTACTGCTCATCAGGATTCAATTCCCCAAAACAAATAAAACTGAAGTTTCCACTATCAAGAGATCTTCCTGGTCTTCTGCTGATACCCAGTTACCTAAAAATTTGCCAGTACTGAGGTTAGTAATGCTTGCCAGCCCATTTTACATCAAATATTAATATGTCTTAATTAATATTTCTTGATTGACTGATATCTGATAGCTGGTATCAGTATCTGTCAACCAAAATATGCTGTGGTAGATTCCTGCTTAAAATGGGAAAAAGCAGATTTTGGCAGACTGAAGCTGGCACTGAGAACACAAGAAAAACCTGATAAAATATGGTAATCATCTGTTAGAAGTCAGCACACTGCTGTGGCAGAAATGAAAATTAGGAGGGCCATAACTCTAGAGAGAGAAGAACACAACAGAAATAAATACAATTCTGCAGTCACTTTTACCCTAGGGACATTTGCCAATTGTGTGCATGGGCCAAAGGATGAATGTAATGGTTTATTTTATTTTATTTTATTTTATTTTTTTGAGACAGAGTCTGGCTCTGTTGCCTGGGCTAGAGTGCCATGGTGTCAGCCTAGCTCACAGCAACCTCAAACTCCTGGGCTCAAGCGATCCTCTTGCCTCAGCCTCCCGAGTAGCTGGGACTACAGGCATGTGCCACCGTGCCCGGCTAATTTTTTCTATATATATTCTTAGTTGTCCAGATCATTTCTTTTCTATTTTTTAGTAGAGACGGAGTCTCACTCTTGTTCAAACTGGTCTTGAACTCTTGACCTTGAGCAATCCACCCGCCTCGGCCTCCCAGAATGCTAGAATTACAGGCGTAAGCCACCGTGCCCAGCCTTAATGGTTCATTTTATGTGTCAACTTGGCTGGGCTAAGGGATGCCTAGATACCTGATAAAACATTATTTCTGGATGTGTCTGCGAAGGTGTTTCTGGAAGAGATTTGCATTTGAATCAGTCATGAGACCGAGTAAAGAAGGTCCATCCTCACCAATATGGGCAGACATCATGCAGTCCATTGAGGGCCCAAACAGAACAAAAAGGTAGTGGAAGTTAAATTATTTCTCTCTTTTTTTGATCTGGGACATCCATCTTCTCCCACCTGCAGACATTCGAGCTCTTGGTTCTTGGGCCTTTGGACACCAGGAGTGATACCTTCCTATGCCTTTTCTCATGACTTTGGACTTACTGGAAGTTCCACCATCAGCTCTCCTGGTTCTCAAGTTTTCAGACTCAAACTGAATTATAATGTTGGATTTAGATTATATATATGGAGTGTGTATATATATAATGTATGTTATTTATTTATATCTTGGGTACTGTTTATCTGGAGAACTCTGACTAATACAATATAAATATAAATTTTATACTCAGAGAGGGATGCTACAAAAGGACAGGGGAAAAAAACTAAGTTTTGGTGAAGATATGGGAGGTCTAAGGCATATTGCTAGGTTGGCTCTCACAACAATTACCAAATTCTTGAGCAGTAACAGGCCAGAAACTAAAACCTAAACAGAAAGCTTCTAAAAGACTAAGTAACATTTTGACAGTATCATAAAAAGATATCATTAAGCAAGTAAAACAACAACCCACAAACTCAGAGAAAATATTTGCAACACGTATCATCAACAAAGATTTATGACCACAGTATACAAAGAACCTCTACAAATCAATAAGAACACATCATACAATCTAATTGCAGGAAAAAAAATAGGGAAAATACATGAGCAAGTGCTTCACAAAAGAACACATTCATTTGGCCTATAATCATCAGGGAAGGTGCTTAGCTTTATTAAGCATCAGGAAAATTAGAATTCAAACCATAAAGCAATATTACTACATACCAAAAAAAGCTAAAATAAAAAAGTGCAATAATTCCACATATTGATAAAGCTGTAGAGCAACTGGAACACTTATACATTGCTGTTGGAAATATAAGTTAAAAAAACGCTTGGCAGTATCTACTAAGGCCAAGCTACATAGATCTTTGACCCAGCCAGGTATAAACTCTACAAAAATGCATAAGTATTCCCCAAAAGATATGCACAAGAATGTTCATACCAGTATCATTCATAATACCCACATATAGGAAGCTCCCTAAATATCCAACAATAGTAGACTAAATAAATAAATAGTGGCATATTTATACAATGAAAACTATTCAGCAGTGAGAATGAATTGTAACTATATGCAACAACTAAGATACAAATCACAAATATAATGTAGAGCAAAAGACACTAGACTCAAAGGAGTGCATATGTTATTTTATTAATGTAAGTTCCCAAAACAGGTAAAATTAGTCTGTGGAGTCACAATTCAGCATAGTGGTTACCCTTAGAAGCCTAGAAAACATAAAAGGGCAAAGGAGCCCTTCTGGGATCAAGGTTAGGTTCTGTTTCTAGCCTGGGTGCTGTTCTATATTTCAATTAAAACTTTACGTCAAGGGATGTGTGTGTGTGTGTGTGTGTGTGTGTGTGTGTGTGTGTGCGCGTGTGTATGAAAAGGAGCTGCTATTAGCTATCCCTAGATAACTGCCTTAGACTGAGAGTAATATCAAAATCTCAGTCAGTATTCAATTCATCTTTTAGACATACACAGTGGGTACATTTTTGTCTATCAAACTATTAACAGATATTAAATAAATACCTACTTGCTATGCTAGTGGGAAAAACTTAAGTAGAGGATATATCCCCAATTTCATGATATTTACAGGGTACTTATAATCCCCTATGGGAAGGCATTCTCCCCAAATTGGGTATTAGAAATAAAATAATTAGCAAATAGAGTTTGAAATTAAAAAGCTAAACTCTCTCTCTCTCTGTGTGTGTGTGTGTGTGCATGTGTGTGTGTCTGCCTTTTCTCCCTCACCTCCTACCCCTAAACATATATATACACATATATATATATATATATATACACACACATATATATATTTTCTTTTAAGAGTGGGCTAACATTAATTTTGTGCAATCTTGAATCTTTAGAGTTTTCTGCTGATTCAATTTGGCTCCAACCACCAAGATATCCTTTGAAGATAATATTTCCATTTCACAGAATATGACCATAATACTTGGAAATAGCAAGACTAGGTCCTGAAAACCCATAAACTTAGGGTAGCAGGGAATAGGAATGATCCTACTGTAGGATTCTATGATCTTGTTAAGTCTTCTCTGAAACAATCACCTTCTTAACCATCAGTGGAATCAATGCTCTGCTGGGTCCTTGCCATGTCCCACAAATGACTGAGTACACAGATTCCTTTGACTTCCCCTTCATGCCACAGGTTCTGCTCCTCCTCAAACTTCGCCAATGTCAGATTCCACTGCCACTCTGGCCAACGAGATATGTTCTGGTTTGGAAAGCTGCTGTCACTGGGCTAGGCCACTAGCTTATCTTGTTCTCCACATGCATGTACCATTGTTGGCCAACTGATACCCAGATGCCACTCACAGATATTCTGATTCAATTGGTCTAGATACTAGGGCATGATCTTGTTTATCATTTTGTGCACTACTTCTTCTTTCTCTTCTCTTTCAGAGGATCTAGTTAAATATGTATTTAGCCAAGTGAAGTTGTCCCACAGCTCACTGATACATTACTCATATTTTTTTCAGTTTTTAAAAACTCTGTTTAATTTATTATAATTTCTACTGATATATCTTCAAATTACTAATCTTTCTTCTGCCTTGTCTAATCTGCTATAAACCTCAGCCAATGTATTTTTTATATAACACTGTAGTTTCCATCTTTAGAAATTTACTTTGGGTGTTCTTTATATACTTCATTTCTTGGTCTCCCAGGACATCCAACTCTGTCTCCTCAACTCATGGCAACTATTAGGCGCTGCCTGGGTCCTTCTCCCCAGGCTGTAGCCTCAAAACTCGTGAGGCAGTTACCTGGGGCAAACTTACAGTGTTCACTTTGTTTGCTTTTCCTCCCTCAGGGGTAACTGTCATTGTGCTGCCTGATGCCCGATATCTGAAAATTATTGTTTCATAGGTTTTACTTAGGTTTTTAGCTGTTTTAGGCAGGAGGGTAAATCCACTCACAGTTTTTTCATCTTGGCTTACTGCAGAATTTTTCTTTCACCTTGTTCAAAAAGTTTTACTTTACCCACATAGAGATGTCTTTATTTTTTTAATATCATCTTTTTCTGAATATCATTTGTTGTTCCAATCTCAATAGGAGACATTATGCTTATTTTTTAAAAATATTGGAGAAAAACATAAATATAGTAAGTGCAAAAATTCTAAGTGTACAGCTTAATCTAATTTCACAAAGTAAACACACTGACCAGCATTGAGAACAAGAAATAAAAAGTTATCAACACTCTGAAAGCTCATCTGTCACCCCTCTTATCATCTACTCTAAAGAGTATCTATCATCTAGAATCTTAGCACTGTAAAAAATATTTTGTCTATTTTTAAATTCATATCAATGAGATTATAAACTATGTACTCTTTTGACTCTGATTTCTTTTGGTCAGTATTATACTTGTGAGAATCATACATGTAATTGAAATAGAGCTTTTAAAATTCTCACTGCTCTGTAATGTTCCATTATATGAATATACCAATATTTGTTTATCCATTCTACTATGGTTGGACATTTGGGTAGTTTTCACTATTATGAATAATACTTCTATGTACCTATTTTGTATATGTCTTTAATAAACAAATGTATGCATTTCTGTTAGGAAAATAGTAGTTTAATTTCTGAGTCATACTGTACACACACACACGCACACACACATATATATATTCAGTTTTATTAGATACTCCCAACTATTTTCCAAAAGAATTATACAAATTTAAATTTCATCATCAGTAAAAGAGATTTTCAGTTGATTCACATCCTCATCAACAGTTGATATTTTACATTTTTCCCAGAGATTGGTAATATCACGTCGAAGTTTTTAATTTGGATTTTGCGATCCTTCATAAAGTTGAAGATCTCATCATATGCGTATCATCCAACTGGTATCGTATTTTGTGGCACACCCATTTAAGTCATTTCCCTGTTGTGTTTTCTGCCATTCCTTTTAATTAATTGGCAGTTCTCAATATATTCTATGTAAGAATCCTTTATCAGATATATGTATTACAAATATCTTCTCCCACTCTGTGACTTATATTTTCATTCTCTTAATGGGATATTTTCATGAACAGAACCTACTAATTCATTCTTGATGGTTAGTGTTTTTGTGTCTTTTTAAGTGCCTATTAGGCACTAATACACTTTCCTATTTTCTTCAAAATATTTGCTATTTTAACTTTAAAATTTCAATCGATTATTCAAGATTTATTTTTGTTTATAATGTGTGGTAGAGGTCAAGATTCATTTTTCTCATATGAATATGCAGTTAACCAAGCACTTGTTGAAAAGAACAACCTTTCTCCCACAATACTACTTGTAAAATTTGTCATAAATCAAGTGACTACACATGTGTTAGCCTGTTCCTGGAACTTCTATTCAGCTCCATTGGTTTGTTTGTCCTGGTGCCAATACTACATTGTCTTATTTGCTGTAATTTTGCCGTCTGGCATTGTTAGTGTTCCAGGTTTCCTCTTCTTTAAGAATTGGCTTTAAGATTTGACTATTTTGACCGCTCCTATTTCCAAATACATTTTAGAATCAGTTTATCAATTTCCACAAAGAAACCAGCTGGGATTTTCGTATGATTGTTTGAATGAATTACACTGATTGATTTTTAATGTTAAACTAACCTTGCATTCCTTAGATAAATCCTGCTTGGCCATGATGCATTATCTTTATTTATTACTGGATTTCATTTTATCATTTTTATTCTTAAGAATTTTTGCATTTATGTTTGTGAGGAATATTGACTTACAGTCCTTTTTTTCTCTTGTAATGTCTTTTTTTTTTTGCATTTGTGTACTATTTGCTTTATAAAATGAATTGGAAGTATTCCTCCTCCTTCTATTATCTGGAGGACTTTTCGTAGCATGCAAACATTTGGTAGAATTAATCAGTGAAGCCATGTCTGCTGGGAGGTTTCTTTTTGCTTTAATAGATATAAGACTATTTAAGTTATCTAATTTTTCTTGAATTAGCTTTGGTAAATTATGACGTTTTATGAATTTGTCCATTTAATCTTTGCCATCAAATTTATTGTAGTAAATATGTTCATAATATTTCCTCATTAATAGCTTTAAGGTCTGTATAATCTATAATGATGCTGTTTTTTCCCTAATATTTGTCATCTGTGTCTAGAAGTCTAACAGTTTGATCTTTCCAAGAACCAGGATTTGACTTTATCGATTTTCTCTATTTTTTAAATTGCTTCTTCTTTAGGTCTTAACTTTATTATATGCTTCTTTTTTCTTGCTTTGGATTCACTTTGCTTTTATTTTGCTATTATCTTAGGATAGAACATTAAATTACTGAGTTCAAAATTTTCTTCTTTTCAAATATAAGGATTTTATGCTATAGATTTTCTTTCAATCACTGCTTTAGCTGTACACTGTAAAGTTTGATATGTTTGGATTTTCATTAAATTTAAACTGCTTTCTAATTTCCCTTATGAATTCTTTGATGCCAAAGTTGTTTATAAATATATGGTTTAATTTCCAAATATATGAAGATTTTCCATACATTTTTCTGTTATTTATTTCTAACAAAAGTCGATTATTCAGATTTGTTTAACAGCCAAGAATATCTAACAAATATCTCAGTAGATTTTTTATATACACTGTTGTTTGTTATTCATTATTGAATAATCTATGTTGAACAATACAGATTTGTTGTTTATTAATTTTGAAAAAAATCTCAGTCATTATTTATACAAATAGTTATTCTGCTTAGTTCTCTTTTCTCCATCTGAGATTCCAATTAGTTGATATTTTAGACCATTGATATTGACCTACAGCTCTTGGATGTTATGTTGGTATTTTTTAGCACTATTTTTTCCCTTTGTGTTTCATTTTGGATAATTTCTGCTGACTTATGCCCAAGCTCACTTTTTTTCCTCAAGTGTGTCCAATCTGCTGATTAACCCAATGAAGGAAATCTTCACTTCTAAGAGCTTATTTTTCTTAATTTCTAATATTTTATTTGTCTTTAAAAATAGTGGTTTTCTCTGCTGAAAGTTCCTGTCTGCTCATATATTGATCACATTTCTATTAAATCTTTTAACATATTAATTATGGTAATTTTAAACTTTTGTCTAATTATTCTAACATCTGGATCATCTCTATATCTATTTCCATAGATTACTTTATCTTCTTACAAAGAGTCTTTTTCCCCCCCGCTTTTTGTGAATTGTGCAATTTTTGATTGAATGTTGAACATCACATATCAAAGAACAGCAGGGTCTAATACAGATAGTATTTATTCCCAGAAATGATTTCCTTCAGCCTGTTAGTGGAGGGAGAGTTTGATTCAATCTAGTCATTAACTGAGTTGGGTTTGGCTTCTTTGTTGCTGTCATTATTCTCAGTGCACCACAATCTGCAAATGCGAGTCGTGGTTGCACTGTCATTTTCTTCTGCTTAGGGGCCAGAGATGCTGGAGGACTTCTGATGTGCTTGCTCTACCCTCTCTTTCAGCAATTCCTGAAGGCCTGAGGCCCAGAAGGGGTCTCACTATACCCTTTCTCCTACCATGAGTTGCTGCTGCTTTTTCCTTGGTACTAGTTTTGTGGTGGGGGTAGGGAGCGTTCTTGTTCTTCTAGTTCAGCCTCAGGCTAAGGGAAATCTTCATCTGGGCCTTGTGGGTGAGGCCTTTTCAGGATTTCTTCCTCTTCCCCTTCCCATAGCAGCCAAACTCTTTTTTAAAATCTGTGTAAGTCTCGGTCAAGAGATATTTTCCTGGCCCTCTACATCTGGTAACAAATCTCTGCTTTGTACTGGTGCATGATTCTTGGCCCAAGAGGTTTTCCTGTTCCTTCATCATCATTCCTGATTGTAGGAGGTTTTTTCTGTTCTGCCACAGTAGATTAAGGCTTTTATTTCATGTAGGAGAAGGATCTAGGGAAGTGGGAAGTGTTTTCTGCCCGTCATGTAGGGGCGTCATCACTTCCCACACATCTACACCACTGTAGGTCAGGACTGGAGGCCTCTCTAGTCTCTTACCTTGCACCAATATCTCTGTGAGCACCTGGTACAGGCTCCTGAAGAAAAGTTTGTGAGTTGGGGCAAACTCCTCTGTGTCTGGGTCTCTCAGTTTATCCAAACTGAAATCTTAGCTCACTCTTGGCCTTTAAGAAGCATTTACAATTTTAGCTGATTTTTTTCTTATATGCTTCTGTGATAGCTATTTATTCTTCCTGTGCTCTGCCAAAGTTGAAAAGTTTGTGTCAGCTCTCCCCGAGCCAAGATGTCTGCTACTCTTCAATATCCAGTTTTCTTCATTGTCTGTTACCTCAGCACTCAGCTGGCTTTAATAAAAGTTACAATTTTCTAGATTATCTGGCTATTTCTTATCATTATGGTAGGAGCAGCATTCTTTTTCAGCTCTTGGCTTTCCTAAGTGGAAATAAGACTTACCTGCTAGGATTTTGATTGGAATTAAAAACTACAGATTAATTTTAGAAGAATTTCATTTATATAATATGAGCCTTTCAATTAACAATGATTTAATGTAAGAAAATTTTAGTGATTAATTTATAAAGTCATTGTTATTATAATTCTATTAATGTAATACTATAAATATGCACATTGACTAATGTCAGGGAAAGTTACCCTTACTGAAGTCTAGATCTCCTCTGGGGTGATGAGGTGGCAGAGGTAGACAAAAATGGGGAGAGAAGATAGTGATATCCTCTTTCTTCTCGTTTCACCAGCATCATAACACCTGCTCAAAGACAAACAGCTGCTAGTGAACGACAGATGTAAGACTATAACACTGGTCTTATTGGCCAGGGGTCTTTCTACTACACATTACACATAATAATATAATTTGAATAGATCTCTTGGATTTTTTCTCTTTTATAATAAGAAATATAATTGCACAGGCCGGGCGCGGTGGCTCACGCCTGTAATCCTAGCTCTCTGGGAGGCCGAGACGGGCGGATTGTTTGAGCTCAGTAGTTCGAGATCAGCCTGAGCAAGAGCAAGACCCCGTCTCTACCAAAAATAGAAAGAAATTAGCTGGATAACTAAAAATATATAGAAAAAATTAGCCGGGCATGGTAGCGCATGCCTGTAGTCTCAGCTACTCGGGAGGCTGAGGCAAGAGGATCGCTTGAGCCCAGGAGTTTGAGGTTGCTGTGAGCTAGGCTGATGCCACGGCACTCTACTCAGGGCAGTAGAGTGAGACTTTGTCTCAAAAAAAAAAAAAAGAAATATAATTGCACAAATTTTTCAGAATGTCAAACATGTCAATAAATTCATGACTTTTCAAATTTCTAATCTCTACTCCTATAGCTAAAACTTTGAACCTTGAATATTTGTGCCGAATTCTTTGACAAAAAAGAAATCTTTACTTTTATAGAGTTTGTTCATATTCATCTTTTTTAGTGCTCTCACATGAGTCTATCATTTATGTCATTTTGTTTCTTATATGAATTATAGGTAGTCCTTGGGATCTCACCCCTTGAAAAATTGTCATTTCTTGTATCAGAATTTTAGCAAAATGCTTTTAAAATTAAACAATCTGACAGGCCCTGGCCATCCCGTACTTGAATTTGAAGTCACTGAAATTAAAAGACTAAGACTAGATTTTAAATTAATTAGATGATCATCTTATAACTCAAGTGAATGCGGCCAGTGTCATGTAAGAACCTCAATAGCGTGGGCTAGAAATAAGGATCCAGATGTGAGGAAAAGGAAACATAAAACTAGGAATGGGACAAATTTCCTTACGGAAGGACAAATCCATGGGGGGAGATGGTAATAGCACTGAATGAAGTGAAATAAAGTAACTGTTGTCTGAACATTTACCCAGAATTTCCACTTTCTTTCAAAATAGTAAATGAAAGTTTTCCAACTTTTTATTTATATTTATGAACTTCTGATGAACTGTTTCCCAAAGGAAAGGAAGAGTGGATCCAAACATGATAGCAAGTAAATTTAGTAATTTGCCCAAAAAAACCCAGTGACTTATGACATAAGATTTCAATCAGGCTATCTAACTCTAGAGCACGGTTTTACAAAATATGGCTTATAGGCCAAAACTGACCTGCCACTTGTTTTTGTTAACTAAAGTTAATTGGGATACAACTATGTCCATCTCATCATCCATGTACATCCACAGAGACACTTTAAACTGCAGATTTAATCTTATAGTTATTTACTACTTAAAACTTTCCAAAGGCTTCCTACAGCTCCAAAATCCTTTACAACCCAACCCAGCTGGATTCCTTGCCTACTGCCCAGGAGGAAGCCAATATGCTGAGACGGCAAGGGTTGCAGTAGTGAAAGAGTTTAATAACACAAAGTGCCAAGTGAAGAGACAGGAGGAAACTTTTCAAATCCATCTGCCCGAGAATTTGGGGACCGAAGTTTTTAAAGGTAGTTTGGTGGACAAAGGGCTAAGGAATTGGGTCTGCTGATTGGCTGGGGATGAACTCATAGAGTTGGAAAGCAGAAATTATCTTTTTGCACAGAGACCATCACTGAGTAGAGGGTCACAGGACCTGTTGAGTAAGTTCTCACACATGGCCGCTTGTCTGGTTGGTGTCTGTTGGTGCCCGTGAATGCAGAGTCTGGAGGATATCTCAAAGACCAGTCTTAGGTTTTACAATAGTGATGTCATCTATAGAAGCAATTGAGGAAGTCACAGATCTATGATTTCCTTGGGAAATACTCAGACACCCAAGTTCCACATGTTCCCATAAAACTCAGAAGATCTATTACCGATAGTGATCATGCTACCATTTATTTTGTTTGTGGTATACATCAAGTAAACTACAGCCCATAGACCAAATCCAGACTGACTATGTACAGTCCATGAGCTAAGACTTGTTTTTACATTTTTATATAGTTGAAAAAATTTGAAAGAAAAGAAATATTTTATAACACATAAAAAATATGATATTCAAATTTCATCACCCATAAATACAATTTTATTGCAGCTCAGCCACACCCATTTGTTTATGTATTGTCACACACTGGGGAAGGTATCATAGATACAATGATGAAAGAGAAAGTACTATCTCAATCCTCAGAGACGCACAATATCTTCCACAATGTATGGTTCATAGGAAGCACTCAGTAAGTATTTGTGCCAGGAATAATGTGTGAATAAGGACGTGAAACTATTTTTCCCAAGAATCAGTTGCAATTCAACACAGAATCCAGACAGATTTACCAGTTTCTAGCCAAGTATTCTTTGCTACTCAATCAGTCCTGCTTGCCTATGATTGTAGAACAATATTATTCTTAGAGTAATCATGAAATAAAAATTCCTTCCAATTTCTACATAGTCTTGGATGTTGCCTAGACTGCAGGTTTGAATATGATGAAGTGTTCATGAGAAAACTTCCCCTGTTATGCCCACAAAGAGTAAATAATGATAGAGGAGTACTTCTGCTCAAAGCTCTGCTTTAAAACAACATTTTGAAAAGTTCAGGCACACCTCAAAAGCAAAGCTTATGGAGAAAGTATATAAAAGCAAGCAACGTGATTAACCATATCCAGATGGGAGAAAAATGTGTTGACATTTCAGCAAGAACAGCCTTCAATTCAAGCCAGAAAAATCCCCATTTAAACTTTCTAGTCAGCCAAAATTTCCAGCTGCATGGATTCTCTTGTGAACAAACAGGCCAACACACAGAATAAGGTCACTGAAGAATGTGCCAGTAATCACAAACTGTAATTAAGCGGTAATGACCCCAACCTGAAGCTTTCTTCAGGATTAATGAATACCTGAAAAACCAGTGGCCTGAGGCAGCCCTCATTCTAGGGTGAATGCCCCGGGATAGAGTGAGTGCTATAAACAAAATGTGTTTTCAGCTTAAATCATCCCCTAAAGTTATCTTTTCCACTGCTATATCAGAGCTGGATTTTTATGGCATTCATTGTGAAAGAAGGCCAACTTTAATCAAGAAAAGAGAAAGGAAAGATTGAAATTCAAAAGCAGAGTAGGGGATTTCTTTAGGGTGGGGCTGTGGGGGTGGATGTGAATTACACATTTAGAATAAAGCGAAGTGAAATTATAATTATTAGTAATAAAATGTGATGTAAAAAATGGTGTCACATGGTTCAGAGCCGTACAACAGAGTCGGGAAGCCATTCCAAGAAGGACTGCTGCACAACCTGCAACCCTGCAAAAAAAAAAAAAAAACCCAGAAACTTGCCTTGAACCTTTGAACTAGGTCAAACCACAACATCCTGGAAAACAGCTGAATTTTGTCAGCACTACAACTTTTCAACAGCAGCACCCAATGAACTATGGACTCATGTACTAAGCCGGCTGCCCCCACCAATGATAATTCCTTCAAAACGACTTGTATAATCGCCTTTAACTTCCTTTTAAAAATCCGTAATCCCCACTCTCCTCTCTTTGGAACACAGTCAGGCTTCTAGCCATATCTGTGTCTCCCACATTACCATTCCTACAATCCCAGTAAATACCTTATCTTACTGCATTGTAGTCTGGTTTTTCACCTCTTCTTAGTTGACATTATCCATAACTATTATAATCATCATTATTGTGGCTTTTAGCGCTTTGGGTTAACTGATGAAAAGAGAATAAACAAGGAGACTATCTGATTAGTAAGTAAGGTGACCATAAAAATGTTAGCCATCATTTATTTGTGGTTTAATCTCTACAGTAGGCACTTAATGATATTCTGTCTCTTCTGTTGGAGGTTGAACATCATCTCCTTTGTACAGGCAAGGAATCTGAGAATAAGGAAGGTTAAATAACTTGCCCTAGGTCATCCTAATTGTAGTGGACCCCCCAATGGTAGTAGGTTATGATGTTAGATTAGAAATATATTGAGATTTGTGAGTTAACACTTAACTAGACAAGAGAATCGAAGAAATCACGCGCTGACTTTAAATTGCCTCTCTTCTGCCTTCAGGACTGTCCTAAGTTAAAATTTAGCGCCATTGGGAAGAATGTACTCATGTACTTTGTACTAGTGGCTAAGGATGGAAAACAAAGTGATCAAGCCGAAACTGATT
>CAUYSK010115017.1:0-23040 GCA_963575035.1 Avahi laniger
TCCTCTCCTCCGTCGGGCGGCATGTGTTCCCTCTGCACCTGGAGATACAGTCCCAGGGCAGGTTCTGGCTCCTGATCCTGGGAAACTGCTGACTTCTCTTTAGGTCCTCCCAGAACTCAGGATTTTGTTTTTATTTTCTATCTCAAAAATTTGGGGCCGGGCGCGGTGGCTCACGCCTGTAATCCTAGCACTCTGGGAGGCCGAGGCAGGAGGATCGTTCTGAGCTCAGGAGTTCGAGACCAGCCTGAGCAAGAGCGAGACCCTGTCTCTACCAAAAATGGAAAGAAATTAATTGGACAGCTAAAAATATATATAGAAAAAATTAGCCGGGCATGGTGGCTCATGCCTGTAGGGAGGCTGAGGCAGAAGAATTGCTTGAGCCCAGGAGTCTGAGGTTGCTGTGAGCTAGGCTGACGCCACGGCACTCGCCCCAGGCAAGAGAGTGAGACTCTGTCTCAAAAAAAAAAAAAAAAAAAAAATTTGCAACCTTCCTCCACAAAACAAATGAAATCGTGGTAGGTGTTTCTTAATTCATGTAACTGATTTTTTGGACTTTTGATAGCAGTCACATTTCTAATGGTCAGAAGTTTTTATTGCCCACCCTGGGAAGTAGGGAAGGTGTTTCTATCGAGTCCTTCGCACGGGGCTGTGCTTGTGCTCAGTGTGTTAGTAGTGATCTGTTGCTGAGAACCAAATACGCCAAAATTAGCAGTCTGAAACAACAAACACGTATTATCTGTTTCTCCGGGGTAGGAACCTGGTCGCAGATTAGCCGGGTGCCTGCGGCTCAGAGTCTCTCGCAGGGCTGCAGTCATCTCAGGGCTGGACATGGGGAGGATCTGCTTCCAAGCTTGCTCATGTTGCTGTTGGCAGCCTCAGGTCCTCCCTGGCTGTTGGCCAGGGACATCAGTCCTTTGCCACATGGGCCTCCCCCTTGGGCAGCTCACTACATGAGCGGCTTCTCCCAGAGCAAGTGCGTGAGAGAGCGAGAGGGGATCCCAGACTGAAGCCACATTCTTTTTGTAATCTAATCTTGGAAGTGACACTAGGTCCAGCCCACACTCCAGGGGGTAAGTCACGCCAGCACATGAATAGGAGAGGTGTATCACAGAGGCTGTTTGCCTCATTGCGCCTTGAAAGATGCTGGGCAGGAACTGGCCGGTGGAGAGGGCAAGAGTGGGAATGGCGGGCCCGCTGAGGGAACCTCCTAGGCAAAACCCTGGGGCGGGAAATGGCAAGGAGTGTTTGTGAAGGGTACGAGACCGCCTGTGACCTGTGTCTTCACTCCATGCCTCACCTGGGGGAGGCACCTGTGTCACACCTGAGCCCTTGATATAGATGAGGAGGGATTGAACAAGAGCTGAGCGTCCAAGGCTGCCATGATGACTGGCAAGTTCTTTTGGGTTTCAGCACCTGGTTTTCCCAGATGGAAAAGAATTTAACGTGGGAATTGACATCCAAGGCTGGTTGTCCCTTGCATGTCTCCTAAGCTTCCTTCCCTTCTCTCCCCTTCCCCCTCCAATCCTTCCTCTTCATGTGCTGTACTAGAGGGATTGCTTGGAAGCATGGAGTAACCAGGCCACGCCCAGCCTGAAACCCTCTTGGCACCCCAGTGTCCGAGAGTACAGGCTGAGCCCAGCTTCTTGGTGTGACATTCAAGGCCTCCCCTGGCCCAGTTGGACCTGCCTGTGTGCTGGGAGCAGGGACCGGAAAGGCTGCCTCTCCCTGACCCCATTCTGGGTCATGCCACGCTGCCTAGGCTGCTCCTTTAGCTCAGCCCCCAATCACTCCTCGAGGCTGTTTCTACCATTAAAGTCCCCAACGTAGGGCGTAACAAAAAGTGCCAGGTGCAAGCAGCAGATGTCCCTCTGGAAAACAAGATAAAGCAGAACTGGTGCTGCCTGCTGCTTGTCGGCCCCATCGCACAGTGAAACGCCTTGTTGTTCAGCAGCGAGGTCACGGGGACCAGTTCACACTGGCATGGGCATTTGTGTCTGCCCAGAGTGTCAGGTTGGGAACAATTTAATTGCACAGGTATGGGTTTCTGTGGCTCCCCAGTAAGGTCCTGTCACCCTCACATACACCAACTGTTGTACTCAGCCTGTGTTTCATCATCACTAGTCTGTTCCATATATGGCTCCCACCATGTCACATGTCCCTTGAGAGTGGTGACCGTACATATTCCCCACCATGCCTACAGAATGTGTCTGACGTTTTTCATTACTTTCAAGGGAGAAGGTGGGCAGAGCCAGCTTCTGGGGGCCAGGATGGGCCTTTTGCCCCCTTATGTTTCTCTTTGTTCCTGGAGGCTGGGGGTCGGGAGCTGACGCTGGCTGGCTGCGATGGGCGGGGAAGCCAGGCCTGGCCGACATAAGCCTATGGGAATTAAAGACAGCCAAGGGCTCCCAGAGGCAGCAGGAGGCTGGAGAACCACGCTAACTGGCGGAAGCGGGCAGCAGCCTCAGAGGAGAAGCAGTCTGCTCCGATGGGGACGACTGCACAGGAAGGGGGGACTTCTGCTGGTTCTTCTCAGCACAGTGTCATTCGGCCCAGGATTTCAGTTTCAGGGAGGGAGTGTCCTGTTGCCTTCCTTGAGTCCTGGACTGCCTACCAGACTGTATCCACAGCAGGAAATTGGTGCTTTTGGGAAGTGGGAAGAGGCATCAGATACTGGAAAGTCAGAAGATCGTAGCTTTGCCCCGTGTGACCCATCTCCCCCAATCCCCAACCCCACACCGGGTCTCATTCCAGCACCGTGGAGACCTGGGCAATGTCCATGCTGATGCTGACGGCCGTGCCATCTTCAGGATAGAAGATGAGAAGCTGAAGGTAAAGTGGAAAAGAAGGTGGGGACCCTTCCCAATAAATAGGGTCCACTATCTGAGGTTGTTGTCTCCCTAAAAGGTGTGGGACGTGATTGGCCGCAGCCTGGTTATCGACGAGGGAGAAGATGACCTGGGCCGAGGCGGCCATCCCTTATCCAAGATCACGGGGAATTCTGGGGAGAGGTGAGTGGCGCAGACCCTAGTAGCTGTGCGGAACCCCGGAGGAGCCCAAACAGGGACCTACTCTTGACCACACGTTCTTCTGCAGGTTGGCCTGTGGCATCATCGCACGCTCTGCCGGCCTTTTCCAGAACCCCAAGCAGATCTGCTCCTGCGACGGCCTCACCATCTGGGAGGAGCGAGGCCGGCCCATCGCCGGCAAGGGCCGAAAGCAGTCAGCCCAGCCCCCTGCCCACCTTTGAGCATGGCTTCCCCTCTGTTATTGTCCTTCTGGCCAAATACTTCCACTTCCAGAGGGGGCAGTGGGGACCTTGCTTGCCTAGTCCTTGGAGAACTAGGTTCAGGATATGTAGGGATTGTTGTGATGTTCCCTTAACAAATTAAAGTTTATTTTCCTATGGAACTTTGTGTTGTGTGTATGTCTTGGTGTCCCTCAATGGGCTTGGTGAACATAGTCTCTCTGCCTCTGCCCTCTACATGCAGGGCCACCTCTTCGTTTGGAGCCAAACCTGTATTCAAATCCACATACACATGGAGGGCCCCCTCTTCCTCCTTGAGGTCACAGAAAGGGCCCCAGCAGTGAAGTTTCTGTTTGTGGCCTGCTCCCCTCCTCTCACTACAGGTGATTGGAACCAAAATGGAAACCTGGCCCAGGTTGGGCCACGCTTTCCCTGAGGAGCCAGGGCAGACCCAGCATTAGTTTCTTCCCATGACTGGACTCGTAACATGAGAATATGGGAACTTTAGGTGGCCCTCTTCTCCCTGCCTTGTTGACTGAGTATCGGGGAAAGCCCGTCTGCCGAGGAGGAGGAATGAGGCAGATGCATAGGAAGAGCTCCTGAGTCGCTGGGGAATTCCAGTGGCTCTGGAGTCCTCCTTCAGGCCTTTCCTGAGGCCAGCTGTCTCCTGTCCCGGGAATCAAGGGACACTCTTGTGTCTTCTCAGCGCCTCTCCCCCTTTTTAAAAAGTTAACCAGGCTTGAGTTGCTTTCTCTTACTCACATGTAAAAGACAATTAACTTCATAAGTAAAGTGCTTAGCCCAGAGGCTGGCACACAATAAGTTAAGGGAGCAGCGGCTGATTCTGAGGCCATGTGGGGCCCTCGGAGGCAGCCCCAGTGACGCTCCCCTCCTCTATGGATGGGTGGCTGCTACCCAAGAGACAGTTCATAGGGCCTTGGATTCAGGGCCTCTACTACTCTCTTCTGTCCCCCTAGCCCCACCTCCACTGGATGGCTTGCCCATCCTTAACAAAGCTGCTTTTATGACAGGTGAGCTGTCGACTACAAACTTTGCCCCTGTGCCACCTGCTTGGAACCAGGTGGGTGGTTTTACAGTTAGTTGGCCGTGGCTTCGAGGCCCCTGGCTCTGCTCCCATCCCCAGGCCCTGCCTTTCCCCCACCAAGGCTGCCGGCTCCACCTCTAGCCCCAGCTCTTGGGGCCTGCTCTTTCCTGCCACACCTATGCTGGTTGTTTTCCAGCTCCCCTCGTTTCCCAGGAGCCAAATGCTTTTTTTTATTATTTTCATCATTATTATTTTTTCAGACAGTCTTGCTCTGTCACCGGGCTAGAGTGCAGTGGCGTCATCATATCTCACTGCAGCCTCAAATTCCTGGGCTCAAGCGATCCTCCTGCCTCAGCCTCCCAAGTAGCTGGGACATGATGCCGGCTAATTTTTCTATTTTTTGTAGAGATGGGGTCTCCTTCTTGCTCAGGCTGGTCTCGGACTCCTGGCCTCAAGCAATCCTCCCACCTTGGCCTGCCAAATTGCTGGGATTACAGGCGTGAGCCCCTGCACTGGCCCCAAATCCTTTTAAGCCCGGGGCCTTAAGCTGTCTTTCCCCATTTCAAGTCATTGCAGAAACTCCTCCTGGATTCTGCCCACGGCCAACCCTTGACATCCTCTCACCTCCATTCTTGAATTGTACCTGGGCTGAACTCCTAGCTGTGTGGTTTTTTAAACTTTATTTGTAAATGACAGAACATTATTCAAACATAGCCCCATCTGCAAAGAAGAAATGGAACTGTAGGCAAAGATGTTTAGCCATGTCTAAGGGCTTCCCCAAAGCCTTGGAGTTCCAGGAGTATAGGAAGCACTCTGTCACCCACTGCACTCCAGCTTGGGTGACAGAGTGAGATCCCATCTCTATAAAAAAAAAAAAGAAAAAATATTTCAAAAACAGCCTGCAATTTAATAGTACTATTCAGTAGGCATTATAGAGGTATTTGCTAATATGATTAAAATTTCCTTTTTAAATAAGTTTAAAAGTGAATCAATTTAAAGAAAAGTATTTGTTAAATTACTACACATGGTTTGTAGATGTGACAAAAGTTGAGAGGTAGCACAAAAATGCCTGAATTTAGCAAAGATTTTCAGCTAATTAAAAAAATTTTTTTTGTAGAGATAGGTTCTTGCTCTGTTGCCCAGCTGGTCTTGAAATCCTAGCCTCAAGAAATCCTCCCAACTCAGCCTCCCAAATCCCTGGGACTACAGGTGTGAGCTACTGCACCCACCCTGAAATTATTTTAGACTAACAAAGAGTTGCAATATGGCCCAGCACGGTGGCTCACACCTGTAACCCTAGCACTCTGGGAGGCCGCTGAGTCAGGAACATTGCTTGAGCTCAGGAGTTTGAGACCAGCTCTGAGCAAGAGCAAGACCCCATCTCTACTAAAAATAGAAAAAAAATTAGCCAGTCAACTAAAAACAGAAACAAAAAATTAGCTGGGCGTGGTGGCTCATGCCTATAATCCCAGCTACTTGGGAGGCTGAGAGCTAGGCTGATGCCATGCCACTCTAACCTGGGCAACAAAGCAAAACTCTGTCTCAAAAAAAAAAAGTTGCAATATGGATGAACCTTGGAAACATTATGCTAAGTGAAAAATGCCAGACACAAGAAGCCACATATTGTATGATTCCATTTATATGAAATGTCTCGAATAGGAAAATCCATACAGACAGAAACATTAGTGATAATCAGGGCCTGGGGGAAGGAGGAATGGGGAGTTAATGTTAATGGATACAAGGTTTCTTTTGGGGGATGATTAAAACATTCTGGAATTAGCTGGGCACCACACCTGTAAGCATTTTGGGAGGCCGAGGCAGGAGGATCGCTTGAGAAGAGGAGTTTGAGACCAGCCTGAACAACATATCAAGAACCCTGTCTCTACAAAAAAATAATTAGCCAGGTATGGTGGGGCACGTCTGTAGTCCCAGCTACTAGGGACTGAGGCAGGAAGATAACTTGAGCCCAGAAGTTTGAGTGAGCTATGATGACTCCACTGCACTGTAGCCCAAGAGACAGAGCAAGACCCTGTCTCAAAAAAAAAAAAAAAATATATATATATATTTTAAAATTTTACATAGAAAAATAATAGTGTTCACTGTACTCTTCACCCAGCTCCCTCCAAATCCAATTTATATAAAATGTAGTGCAATGATCAAAACCAGTAAATTAAGATTGAGATAATGCTACAAATTGCAGACTTTATTCAAATTTTATCGGTTTTTCCACAAATGATCTTTTTCTTCTTTGGGATCCAATCCCAAATTGAACATTGCTTTTAGTTGTTGTGTCTCCCTAGTCTCCAGTCTGTGACAGTTCTTTCATCTTTCCTTATTTATTTATTTTTAAAATCCTCACTTGCTCTGTTGGCCACAATCTTAAAGACATTCTAAGAACAAATCTTTTTCTGGCTCTGAAGAGTTTTTTCCCCAAAGGAACATCTTTACATAATGGACGAACTCCTCATTAATGTTATCAAAGCTGTATTTATGTTCTGTGTACGGGCATGTTTAATAATCATTCTTACTCATGCACATATACAGGGCTTTGGCTCCAGATGCCAGCTCTATACTTCCTGACCATTTGAACTTGAGCAATGTCTCTTTGCCTCAGTCTCCTCTATGAAATGGAGTTACTAATACATTTATCTTAAAGGCCTATTGTGATAATTAAGTAAGATTGCCCATGTTGTCTGGTGCAGTGGTGTGTGCCTGTGGTCCCAGATACTCAAAAGGCTAAGGAGGGAGGATCCCTTGAGGCCTAGAATTTGAGGCTGTAGCGCCCTATGATCGTATCTATGAAGAGCCACTGCATTCCAGCCTGGGCAACATAGGGAGACAATCAATCAATCAATCAATCAACGGCTGGATGTGCTGGCTCACAAATCCCAGCACTTTGGGAGTCCCAGACGATGGAGGATCCCTTGAAGCCAGGAGTTGGAGGCCAGGCTAGGCAGCATATTGAGTTACTGTCTCTACAGAAAAATTAGCTGGACATCTTGGCATGCAGCTCTAGTCCCAGCTACTTGGGAGGTTAAGGCAGGAGGATTGCATAAGCCCAGGAATTTGAGGTTACAGTGAGCTATGATCATACCCCTGCACTCCACCCTTGGTGATAAGGGGACTTGTCTCTAAAAAAAAAAAAAAACAAAAAACAAAACACCAAAGGTTAAAATGGTAAATTTTGTGTTATCTTCTACCATAGTAAAAAAAATTCACAATAAAAAATCTTTTTATGTTTAAAAAGAAAACAAAAAGATGGTAAGGCATTATTTTACAGGAAGGGAAGATGACACTCATAGATGTAAAGAATCTTGTCAGGCCAGGCGTGGTGGCTCACGCCTGTAATCCTAGCACTTTGGGAGGCCGAGGCGGGAGGATCGTTTGAGCTCAGGAGTTGGAAACCAGCCTGAGCAAGAGCGAGACCCCCATCTCTACTAAAAATAGAAAGAAATTAGCTGGTCAACTAAAAATATATAGAGAAAAAATGAGCCGGGCATGGTGGCGCATGCCTGTAGTCCCAGCTACTCGGGAGGCTGAGGCAGTAGGATTGCTTGAGCCCAGGAGTTTGAGGTTGCTGTGAGCTAGGCTGACGCCACGGCATTCTAGTCCGGGCAACAGAGTGAGACTCTGTCTCAAAAAAAAAAAAAAAAAGGAAAGAAAGAAAGAAAAAAAGAATCTTGCCAAAGCTCACAGAGATGGAAAATCAGGACACTGAGGTTTTTTTTTTCTGGAGACAGGGTCTCACTCTGTTGCCTGGGCTAGAGTGCCGTGGCGTCATCCTAGCTCACAGCAACCTCAAACTCCTGGGCTCAAGCAATCCTCCTGCCTCATCCTCCCGAGTAGCTGGGACTACAGGCATGCGCCACCATGCCCGGCTAATTTTTTCTATATATTTTTAGTTGTCCAGTTAATTTCTTTCTAATTTTTAGTAGAGACGGGGTCTCGCTCTTGCTCAGGCTGGTTTCCAACTCCTGAGCTCAAACAATCCTCCCGCCTCGGCCTCCCAGAGAGCTAGGATTACAGGTGTGAGCCACCGCGCCCGGCCCCTTTTATTTTTTGAGGCTGAACTTTCGCCTCTTCAAGGATTGTTTTGATTTAATTTTCTATTTTATTAAGCTCTTTATTGTGGAGAACTTCAAATACACAACAGAGTCATAACATTATTTCTCAACTAGAAATTTCGTCAGGGCAGAGACCTTTGATTTTGCACCATCTTCCAGGAATTCAGCAACCCCAGGGAATGTGCTTCCAAGGAAAGAATTAATGGCACTCCGGGGCTTCTCCGGGGCATGCCTCTCAGGTCCCCTCGGACCGCCCCGCACAGTCTCAGAAGCCGTTTGCTGATTGAAGGCGTTTGTCCTGGATTCTCCCGCCAGGCCCAGCCTTCCCGTGGACACTCACGCGGCCACCTCCAGGCGCGGGTTTAGCCAAGGATACCAGAAGGGAGGAGCTCTGATTTCCGACTGAGCAAAGTTTTTCCTCGGGGCCTGCCGGTCTCCACCCCACCCGAGCCAGAGGTTGCCTCACGGACTAGGCCTCTCTGCCACCAGCGCAGATCCGGCGCGCGTTCCCTCCTCTCCAACTCTCCTTTCCCCTCCCCCCGGCTGTGGCGGTTGGTCGCGCGTCGTGGTCCTTCTCCCACCCCCTCCGCTAACGAGCGGGCTCCAGGCCCTCTAGGATTGGCTGCATCTGAGTGCATCTTCTCTCAGATTCTCTGATTGGCTGCCGGGAGCGCGGGATGCGGGTCCCGATTGGCTACGTCAGGGCGCCTGCGCGGCGGGGTTCTCCGTCGCCAGCCATTCCTGGGGAGGACTGCCGGTCGGTCGGACGTCTCGCTTGTCGCTTGAGGAGCGATCCCGGCTCTCCGGGAAGGCGGCTGCGGCGGCAAAATGAAGATATTCGTGGGCAATGTCGACGGGGCGGATACTACTCCGGAGGAGCTGGCAGCCCTCTTCGCGCCCTACGGCACGGTCATGAGCTGCGCCGTCATGAAACAGTTCGCCTTCGTGCACATGCGCGAGAACGCGGGCGCGCTGCGCGCCATCGAGGCCCTGCACGGCCACGAGCTGCGGCCCGGGCGCGCGCTCGTGGTGGAGATGTCGCGCCCAAGGCCTCTTAACACTTGGAAGATTTTCGTGGGCAATGTGTCGGCTGCATGCACGAGCCAGGAATTGCGCAGCCTCTTTGAGCGCCGCGGACGCGTCATCGAGTGTGACGTGGTGAAAGGTAACGCGGGGGCGCGTTCGGGGGCGGGGGCGCGCTCGGGGCACTCTGCCTGTTAGCCACGCCCCTTACCCGGGGGTCGGTCACTGCGTGGTTGGGCGGGGTGGGGAAGTGCGCGGGAGCAGGTTGGAGGTGTTGGGGGCCACTCTCCTCCCCTGCGGTCCAAGCACCATTCACCAAGTGGGAGGAAGCGGCTCTGGGTGGGTGCGGCGGCCGCTGCGAGCCAAGCTACGGGGCCGGGGACGCGCCTGAGGGACTTGAGAGTGTTCCCGGGGCGCGCTTTCTCCTGGTCTCCTGGGCCTGGCAACAGAGCGGAAATTGGGAAGTGACGGGCACAAGCCGGATCATGGAGCGGGGAAGATTTCGCCACTTCCCCACTTCCTCTCCAGACGTCGGTCAGATCAAGGGAAGAGGGAAAAGGTGGGGGCTGACGCCCCAAGGCCGCCCTCGTGTTCCCTCCTGGTGAATACTCACAAGCGGAAGGTAACGGGGCCCTTGGACGTTTCTCGGGCTGGGATCTTTTAGCATTGTCTGGCACGGGTCTACTCATGGGCACACTTACTCGTGGGTACAGGAGGGGCCCCTTCCAAACCACTTTGGCCTTTCACTATTAGGTAGTTAGGCGTGGTAGCTCTGTGCTTTCCAACTCCCTCAAACTTGGGTTTTTTTCTTTGGGCTCGATTTCATATCTATCAACTGAAAACCCCGACCTTTTGCATGTAGAAGAAAGCTTATTTTGTGAAGACCCCTTCTTCATAGTCTCTACTCGCCAAGCCTGTGCCCCCAGGGCAGTGTCATTCTTTCATATAAGCTTGGTGACTTTGCAAGGGGCTTACTCTGGCTGAGAGGGTCATGGGGAGGGGAATGTAAGAGGTCTTTGTTAAACATTGGCTAAACTCGATTTACTGAATTAGTAGTTGTCATTGCTTGAGTAGTCTAATCCTCCAGGCAGATCCCTAGTTTGCCTTTTGTTTGAGAAGATGTGTCACCATAATTTAGGCCTGAGTAGAGACCCAGTTGACTTTTTTCACAGTCTGGGTTTTTATCCCCTCAAGTCTTTTTCTTGGCAGGATTTGGTGGGACAGCCCTTGTGTTTGTGGCCAGTCTCTGTTCCACTTGGGAACAGATCAAAGTTAACTTTGCCCTGTCATCTCTGAGGAAGCAACCTGGGAGTTATCTCATGCCTTACTCCTGGTGTTGGATGCTTACCTGCCGTACCCGTTCATACCTTGTGTGAGCAGTTTTGAGGATAGGAAGTGCATGTGGGGTACAGGTGCTTACTCATTCCCATCAAGATACTTCATTTGCTGTCCTGGAAAGGCACATCTTTTGGGGCATTCCATATCTTTTCTATAAGTGGGGGGAAGTGTAAAGGGTCATAGTCTCCACTACTAGAAACAATTCCTTGTTCTGCATTAATATTGCATTCTATTTTCCTTAACTCAGGTTATGCAAGTCCACGGCTATCCAGAATCGGGCTTTCCTGCTGGGTGCTCTGAGACAGGCTGTATGGTGCATGGATTTTTGCTTTTGTTTAGAGTAAAAGAGTGGGAAGGGTCTCAGATTTGGTACTTGGCCAACAAATGGAGAGAGTATATGAGTCTTTGAGAGCTTTCTGTTTAATTGACCTACCAGGTTTCTTTTGTGGTTCCTATGCTACGTGACTACTAGATTGGGAGTCTAGAATCCAGCTCATGGTCAAGAAGCTGGCTTTCAGGTGGTAGAGAAAGCCAAAAAATTGCCTGAATTTGCTTGGGATTGATACCAAGTGACAGTGGGGGTGAAGTGCATAATAACTGCACATGGTTTTAGAACTCCTAGCTGGCTTCCTGTGAGAGTTAGAGGGAAAGTTTGTGCATTTTGTCCCTTTGTAAACATTTGATTAACAGAAATGCATTGGTTTTCTCAGTCATGTTCAACTGTTATTGTTAGTTATTCTGATATGTAACACAGCTCCTCATATACTTTAATGTAAGATGCTGTGGGAAAGATTGAGCATCATATCCTTCACGGATGCCTTTTTATCTCTTTGGGATGAAGGAAGGTGCGGTTTTAAAGTTGAGAATGTAGTAGAAGAGGCTGGCTATATAACTAGTTTACTCATTTCTTGGGCTAGAAATGGTCATTTGATTCTCCCCGTGTTGACCGTCACGTTTTTGAAAAGCATAGCAGCTTGATATTGCACAGGACAACCAGCTCTGTTTTATTTCACAGGAAAAAAAGCATAGTTGCTTGGTTACTCCAGGAGCTTATATATGATTTGTAGAGCAGAAACCACAGCAGCAACAATGGATTGCAGCCACTCTCCACAGCTACATCCTATTGGGTGTTCAAAGATGAACAGCTTCAGGAACCACACACAGACCAGGGGAGGTCTGAAAGGCTGAAGAAGAAAATACCTCCTTTCCTTTTTTGTGGGTGACCATTGTTGTTTCTTATACACAGCTGTATAGTTTCAAGTTAAAGATTTTTAGTCTTCTCAGGATAGGATAACTCATTTTTCTGGATTTTCTTAACTTTAATACTGGGGTAATTGTGATGCCAACAGGCCATTATATCTCAGCAAAACATTACTTGTTAGTCCCAATGCAGTGATTTCCTTCAGAGATTACCTTGAACTAGAGCTCTCCAGGCAGGTAGGTCCCTCGAGTTCTTCAGATCTCTGTTTTTTCTTCATTGTCGTAGGAGTAGTTGGGTTTCTGGGTGTCTTTGATAGGACTAGATCTGACTTTGGCTGCTCACTGTGATGGGGCTTAGTTAGCTCTGATGTGATTGAGTCAGCTGGGCAACCTATTAATACTTCTGTTATCAGGCTTAGAAACTCCCTGATATAATTTGGTTATAATTGTATCAGATGGCTATATTTTTTTTTGGATCAGTTATGTGGTTGATCTGGGCAGTCAGGGGAATTGCACATGCGAAATCTCAATTTTCAAATTTTACCACTTGGTCTCTTAATAAAATCCAGCTAAGTAGGGAGTAGACAATGGGATGTATGAATGCTTTGTAAACCCATGGAAGTTTTTGTTGAGTGTTTTTCTTAGCTCATTCTAGTGTCAGGAATTTGTGGATAGAATAATCAGGAACATTAATGTGCTGCCTGGAGGTTGCCCCCCCTCCTCCAAGTTCCAGCAACTCTCCTGCTTCCTTTTCACTTTGAATGGGCCCTTCTGCTTGCCATTGCTTTCTCCAGGTGGTTTTGCCCTGCCTGAGGGTCAGCTCAGCCTCTGCTGCTTTTAGAGATCTTAGACCACCTGCTACTATTTTTAGCTCACTCTAGCCAAAGTGGAGATGAGAAATCTGAGGACAATTCTAGTGCACCATGGCTAGGCTGAAGGAAACAAGGGGCTTTTCACAGTCATTAGATAAGGCTCTGTCCATGGGGGTTTGGGAGACTGAGAGCTGTGATAGTTATTTTGTTCTTTTATCATCTGTGGCATGTTCTAAGTTTGCATGTACAGATAGCATTCTGTTTTATTAGAGACAAAAGATAATATTCTCTAGGGAAATAAGCCTCTGGTTATTCCTAGGTTTGAATAATCATAATTCCTTATCATTCTGTAGTAGTTAGTTATACAAGGTACTTTTGTCTTCTCACTTTAACCTCCTAATTTTGAGGTAAGTAGGATAGATTTGTCAGGTAAGGAAACACGTGGTGAGTTCCTTAAGGTGTTAGAGCAAGTCAGTGATATCTGGATCTAGAAGTGAAGCCTTTTAGTTCTTAGCTCAGTATCTCTTTTGTGCTATACCACACTTTTGACTTCTATTAATTGTATTTTTATTCCTATTATTATGAGTTTGATGTCATTGCCTTCCAATCCAGTGAAATGGACTTGTTTTAGAGGAGCAGCTTAAGAGGGCATCTGGTCTGTAAGTTTCTAAAAAATTGGGACATTTGTTTGGAGGCTGGTAAAAGAATTTGTGTTGGAGAATGGAACTTTAGTATTATAGTTTTCATCTGGGAAGCTCTTCATTTCTTAAACTGATGTGACAGAGTTCGGATCCTGGCACTTGAATTCTGTCTTTAAGTAGCCACAGGGTGAGATTGGGGTTAGGTCTAAGGCTTTATTTCCTAGGGGCAGGATCCTACGATTGTTCAGTTCCTGCTTGCACTGTTATGGTTTGTGAGTATGGATTTGAATGAGAATTTCTTCCCACTCCTCCCCTACCTAAAGTTTTCGCCTTCTATGTGGTAGATGAGTAGAACTTTGAGATCAACATCCTGTCTTAGATCTTCTGCCACCATTGCTCATTCAGATCTTACTGAGAGCCTCAGGGATAACCTGTTTAGCAGAGCCTGCTAGCTGCAGTCATTGCAGCTTCTTGCCTTATAGCCGAGAAACCAGATTTGTCCTGCAAGCAGTCTGTTCTATAAACAGAAGCCGGAGGGGTAAGGTGTAGCTTTGTCCTGTACAAGAGGAAACAGTGGAGGATGTAATGTGGCCTGGCACAACAGGGGGTTTGGGCTCGATCTCAGCCAGTAGGCTTCATTTCCATTCCCATAACTTATTGGCTTACATAGGTCCATCTTCTTCCCTTCTGAGCCTAAATTTTCAGTCATATTTCACAGTCCTGCCTTATATGTTGACTTCTCAGGGATAGACTGGTATAGCAAAGTGACATTGGAAGAGCGGATATTCTGGTCCTGGTTCTAATAATTTGATTTGGGGCAAGCCATATAAAAACTCTGAGTGTGCTTGCCCACCTGTAAAATTGAAATAATGTCCTTTGCCCTGCCTACCTCATAGCATTATTGTGAGGCTCAAATGAGGTCCTGTGCCCTCAAGTGCCTTGAAAACTTGGGAAATACTGTGGAAAAGGGGGCAGATCATATTGGAGGAATTTTGTGAATTGCTTGCTTGTTGCAGTCTAACTCTCTTGCCTTAATTGGACCTGGGCTGAGAGATGGGTCATGCTAAAACGTGAGTGGTCTTTTCCAGTGTTTGAGAGCTAATCTTCAAAGGTGAACATTAGTGTTTGATGAGCTTGGGTTGAGAACACTGAATAATTGAGTGGTCCAGAAACCCTTCCTGCGTTTTGTTCTGCTGGTTTATACTTACAGGAGCTGTGAAGATTTTTATCCTGTGTTGCAGTTCATCTTTGCTTTTTCTTCTCTCACCAGGAAGTTGGGTGAGGTGGCAGGGGGAAAGGGTCTCGAGAGTGGGGAGAAGGCTGTAGGCAAAGATGATTACTCGGGGCAATCAGAAGCTTTGTTATATGGGAGCCACATTTTAAGACATACTCCTGGAGAGGAGGGTTTAGAGACCTGGAGGTAGCCGGCAACAGCTGGGCGCTGTTGCGTGTCCAATTTGGGACCCATCAGGTAGCATGCCCTGCCCCCCTAATTGCTAACCCTCTGTCTGCTGCTTTATCAGACTACGCGTTTGTTCACATGGAGAAGGAAGCAGATGCCAAAGCCGCCATCGCGCAGCTCAACGGCAAAGAAGTGAAGGGCAAGCGCATCAACGTGGAACTCTCCACCAAGGGTCAGAAGAAGGGGCCTGGCCTGGCTATCCAGTCTGGGGACAAGACCAAGAAACCAGGGGCTGGGGATACGGCATTCCCTGGAGCTGGTGGCTTCTCTGCCACCTTCGACTACCAGCAGGCTTTTGGCAACAGCGCTGGTGGCTTTGATGGGCAAGCACGTCAGCCCACACCACCCTTCTTTGGTCGCGACCGCAGCCCTCTGCGCCGTTCACCTCCCCGGGCCTCTTACGTGGCTCCTCTGACGGCCCAGCCAGCCACCTACCGGGCCCAGCCCTCAGTGTCGCTGGGAGCTGCCTACAGAGCCCAGCCTTCTGCCTCTTTGGGTGTCGGCTATCGGACTCAGCCCATGACAGCCCAGGCAGCCTCTTACCGCGCTCAGCCCTCTGTCTCCCTTGGGGCCCCATATAGGGGCCAGCTGGCTAGCCCTAGCTCCCAGTCTGCCGCAGCTTCCTCACTCGGCCCATATGGTGGAGCCCAGCCCTCAGCCTCGGCCCTCTCCTCCTATGGGGGTCAGGCAGCTGCGGCTTCTTCACTCAACTCCTATGGGGCTCAGGGCTCCTCCCTTGCCTCCTATGGTAACCAGCCATCTTCTTATGGCACCCAGGCTGCCTCTTCCTATGGGGTTCGTGCGGCTGCTTCCTCCTATAACACCCAGGGAGCAGCTTCCTCCCTAGGCTCCTATGGGGCTCAGGCAGCCTCCTATGGGGCCCAGTCTGCAGCCTCTTCACTAGCTTATGGAGCTCAGGCAGCTTCTTACAATGCCCAGCCCTCAGCCTCTTACAATGCTCAGTCTGCCCCATATGCGGCACAGCAGGCTGCTTCCTACTCTTCCCAGCCTGCTGCCTATGTGGCACAGCCAGCGACAGCTGCTGCCTATGCCAGCCAGCCAGCTGCCTATGCTGCACAAGCCACTACCCCAATGGCTGGCTCCTATGGGGCCCAGCCGGTTGTCCAGACCCAACTGAATAGTTACGGGGCTCAAGCATCGATGGGCCTTTCAGGCTCCTATGGGGCTCAGTCAGCTGCTGCGGCCACTGGCTCCTATGGTGCCGCAGCTGCCTACGGGGCCCAGCCTTCTGCCACCCTGGCAGCACCTTACCGCACTCAGTCGTCCGCCTCATTGGCTGCTTCCTATGCTGCCCAGCAGCATCCCCAGGCTGCTGCCTCCTATCGTGGCCAGCCAGGCAATGCCTACGATGGGGCAGGTCAGCCGTCTGCAGCCTACCTGTCCATGTCCCAGGGGGCCGTTGCCAACGCCAACAGCACCCCGCCGCCCTATGAGCGTACCCGCCTCTCCCCACCCCGGGCCAGCTACGACGATCCGTACAAAAAGGCTGTCGCCATGTCAAAAAGGTACTGTATGCCCCCCCCGCCTCTGCCCCCAGCTGGGGCTTAGGGCAAGGGGCTGAGGTTGGCATGGGAGGGAAATTGGAGCCATCCACCCCTCCCTCGGTCTTCTCTCCTTTATTCCCGTGGGATGTCCAGAGGACGAGGGGAGTGGTGTCTGTGAGCTTTTCTGGTCACCAGGGTCAGGTGGAGCATAGGGCTCAGCCTGGGGTGGTACCAGCTAGTAAGGCTGGGAAAAGTGTCTCCTGTCTAGGCTAGCCCAAGTGCCATTGGAGCTACTGCCTGCAGGATTGCGGCCCATAGCCTTTCCCACCGTCTCAAGGATCATTAAGCCTGTTATGTGGTTGTCCTGGCTTTGGTGGGGGTGGGTGTGAAAGAGTAGTCTCTTTGGCACTCAACTGGCCGAAGGCAAGTTTATGAGGTGCGTCCACTCTGGAAGTTGGGGACCTTGCTTTCATCCGCCGTTCTGTTGATAAACAACCAAGGTCTTTCTGTGCAGGGCCCAGGGGTGGGGATAGTTTGTTTGTGGTTTGGGAATGTAGACCAAAATCCACCTTGGCCAGTTTGTAGGGGAGGGCTTCAGTGGAGGGTTTGATTTCCCACTCATGTGAACCCAGGCTTGATTTCTTGGCCTGGATAGGGTGATGAGCTTTCTGACAAAAGGAGACCAATCTGTTGGAGACCAGTCTGATCACACCCTCCCTGTCCCCCATTGGCATCTCCCCCATGCCCACCTGGAGCTCTCCCCTCAATTGTCTCATTCACCAACTGTCTTCTTCTCTCGACTAGGTATGGTTCCGACCGGCGTTTAGCCGAGCTCTCTGATTACCGCCGTTTATCAGAGTCGCAGCTCTCGTTCCGCCGCTCGCCGACAAAGTCCTCGCTGGATTACCGTCGCCTGCCCGATGCCCATTCCGATTACGCACGCTATTCGGGCTCCTATAATGATTACCTGCGGGCAGCTCAGATGCACTCTGGCTACCAGCGCCGCATGTAGGGCCATCCTGGGGATGGAGCACCACAGGGAGGGAGGGAGAGGAGAGGTGGGTAGGGTACAGACCCAGGTTATAACTACTCTGGCCCATACGTCTCCATGTTGCGGTTTTTCATCCCCTCTACCCTGTGGGGCTTCCCCGGGAGACGATCCTTTGGAGTGTTCGGCAGTAACCTACTTTGTTCCTTCGCCTCAGCAGTAAATCTTGCTACTGGCTGTAGATCTGCGGTTTCCCCTTTACCCTGCCTCCCATCTCCTCAGAATGGGAGTTTCTTTTGTGTTTTTATTTTTTCCTGGCTCCCTTTTATTTTTGTGCGCGATATTTAAGGTCGTCTGGATGGGGAAACAACCTGCAGCTGAGGTCGGCGGCGCCTTTTTCTTTTTAGTTGTGAGGGAGGCCAGGAAAGGGTTAGCGTAACCATTTCCTATGCGCCAAGCTGTGCCAGCAGTCCAGGGGGTCCTTGACTGTCCCTCTGTAGACTGTGTTGAGACTGAGTTCCTATTGGGACAGTCAGTTGGTATGTGACTGACCAAATCCCTACTGACCACTGAAGTTCTAGCTGATGGTGAGCGGCACAGTCCCACTTCCCCATCTCCCCAAGTAGGTGGTATTAGAAAACCTTATTTTTTTTTCCCTTTTGTATGGACTACAAATAAAACTTGGGGCAATTTGCAGTTTGGAAACCTGGTTGTCATTGTCTTGATTGCACTCAGTGTCAGAGGAGCCAGTTTGACATCCAGGAAGACATGACAGCTAGAGGGAAGGCAGCCAGAGAACCCAGGGCGGGTGAGGAAAGAGGCTTGGTTGTGGGAATGAGAAGGATTTCCCTGCGGCCCAGAGGGATCTAGCTCTTCGCCGTCCTACTGGCCTGCCATCTCTAAGACTGGAGAATCCAGACCAGGTGGCTTGGACTTCTTAGCCCTCAACTTAATCGCACCAAAATGCAATAAATAATGCCTGTTTTCCTCTGCCTGTGCTTGACCATTTTCCCTGACTTCCCCCAGTTGAGAAATAACTGTGCTCCAGTGGGTGGTTTTGGGGTTTGGCTTCTCAAGAAGTGGAGAATGGGCTGCTTTGGTGTTTACAAGACTAATGGATCCTTTAGGCATTGGGCTTTAGTGAGTGCTGGGGCTGGGACCCTGAAAGGAGCCAGTAGTGGGGTGGGGGTGATGTCAGTATCTACTGCCCTGTGGTTGGAAAAAGGAGGGGTGGGGGAAGTTTGACGCAGACTTGGGGCATGCTGGCCGTAGACCTGGTATTTCGCCTGTTGAACCTCACCATGGAGCGTTCTTCCCGCGTCCTGTCAACCTCTGCCATTATAGCCACCTGAGACTCCTTTCTGTATCCCTATCTGTTAGGGTTTTGAAATGTCTTTTTGCTGGGTTTATATGTGAAGGTACCATGATAGATTCTGGGAACAGGGCGGGGGGTACAAGCACCATCAAGAAGGGATGCTGGGGCTGGGTGAGGAATAGAGGATTCCTTTTATGCTTTTATTCTAGGGCTGGGTATTGAGGACCTGGGCAAAAATTATGGCAGTTCCAACCTAGGACAAGATGGACACTTGGGCTTAATGATGGGTGAATGGAAGGAGACTGGGTGAATGGGGTGATAACAGGAGAGCCTACTGCTGCTCCTTTGGGAAAGGGGGCTTTAGAGACCCTGGGAGCTGCTGGGGCAAGGTGACTGGGGAGGTGTGTGAGTCAGTCAAAGGGAGTTCAGGTGGGTTGCCTTGCCTCCCTTCACTGGCTTCATGTGAACCTGCCCATGACGGAGTAGCTTGTCCCAGATGTCCTTCTCCCTCTGTCCAGTATGCAAAATCATTTGGCCTTATGACCATGAGCTCTTATTTGTGGGTGCTAACTGGTGTAATCTCAGGGATACTGGGACCATGGCTCTTTTCCTTGCTTCTCTTTTGCTCACTGCTTTGCCTTCAGGTGCTTTGCTGCTCCTTTTCATTTCTTTGCAGGATTGGGAAAGAATGGGAGGAGGAGTTTGATAGGTTTCTTGTTACTTTGCTGCGTGACGGTAGGGTTATCTGAGGGCCAAGCTAACAGGCCAAACATTGGTTATTACCCTGAAAAATTTAGGGTTGATTGTAGGGCTGATTGTGGCCTGTGTATTTGCGATATTTCTTTGTCAATGTGGCTTTCTGCATCTTCCTTTCTCTCCAGTGAGGGTTTTGCCACTGTCCCGATGCCATGGTTCCTGCAAAAAACAGCTTGATGGGCCAGTGGTGATGTTTTCTATTGCAGCCCTGGCTCCTCAGAGTGACCTGGCCCGGATGATTGCTCTAACTGCCTGTCATCTTTAGGTCCTGGTGCCCCTCCTGCCTCATCCTTTAGGCTTCTCATTGTTTCACCAAGAGCTACAAATCATTTGTCATTTTCCTCTCTCGTGCAGATTGTTTTAAAATCTCCCTTCCCTCTTTATTTTAATCATGCACCCGTGTTAATCCTGTAGCCTACTTCTCATACTTTGCTTTTTGTGGATTTCTGGTTTTCAGGGTCCTATAACTTGGGAAAAAGTGGGTTGAATGAATGGGAAGACAGACCTTGAATGTGTGTTTTGGGAAAATGGGCTCTCTGTATCCTCAGATCATTCAGCTTCTACACTTACCACCTCTACAACTTGGTCTTCATTGAAGAAGTTTTAGTTGGCTTATTCCTGGAATAAGACCACCCAGAGGCTTCTAGCCTTGGCAGCCAACTCTCTTCTGAGGTTTGGACTTTGCTTTAAATTCTGTCTGAGGTAGGCTTAGGGCCCCATCTCTGATAATGGAGGTAAGGACTATCACTGAGGGGACAGCCTCTGTAGGTAGGCTGCCTTTCTAGTCATACCCATCACTGAAGTTCTGTCAAAGTCTGTGCACAGACTGTTGGTCCTCAAAGTGTAGGGCACTTTGTCCTATCAAACCACGTAAGTGAACTGTAACATGGGATGGGTGAGGTCTTCATGAAAATAGATTTACTAGATTTATGGACCTAGTATGCTATGTAACATGGAAAATTCAAATTTGCTTAAATTGCGTAGCTATCATTAAAAAGGTTATCAAGGGTGAGAGTCTAGGTTTTCCAGAAAAAGAGGAATTCTTATAACTGAGTTTCAGGTCTAGTGCTAAATCATTTGAAGTATGTGTCTATAGTGCTTGAAATGCAGTGCTAAGGTAGCTGAGGCCTTGGGCTGAACCTGAGAATTTGGGAGGCAGGACTTACCTCAGTGAATTAGTTATAGTTAATAAGCAATGGTGAGCAAGTGGTAAGTAAAAAAGAAGTGGCAGTCCTAGTAGTTAGAGGAAACTTTCTGGAGAAGAGATTTGATTTGAAAACTGACTTGGGACAGAGTAACTGTTGCCTCTAAAATCAGGTTTCCTGAGTTTTTAGTTTTTTATTTTTTTCTTTGAGACAGGGTCTTGCTTTGTTGCCCAGGCTAGAGTAAAGTGGCATCATCATAGCTCACTGCAACCTCAAATTCCTGGGCCTGCCTCAGCCACCCAAGTAGCTAGGACTGTAGGTGGGCACCACCACACCTGGCTAATTTCTGTATTTTTTATAGAGACAGGGTCTTGCTATGTTGCCCAGGCTGGTCTTGAACTCCTGGCCTCAAGTGATTCTCCGCCTTGGCCTTCCAAAATGTTGGCATTACAGTCATGAGCCGCTGTGCCCAACCTCTTTTTTCTTTTTAAAAGAGACAGGGTCTTGCTATGTTGCCCAGGCTGAACTTGAACTCCTGGGCTCAGGGGATGGATCATCCCACCTCAGCCTCCCGAGTAGCTGGGACTAAAGGAGGTTTCCTGACTTTGAATTCTGGCTCTGCCTCTTCTTGGCTTTGTGATCTTGGACATATCAGGAACTTTGTCTCAGTTTTGTCATCTATAAATGGGGCTAATGGCTAACATTTATTGTAATGCTAAACACTATAATAAAATATTGACATAATTAGGTTTATATTAATATAATACAGTAAATTTATCTTCCATAGCAACCCAAATTAATTAGCTATTTCTAAACCTATTTTATAAACGGGGAAATTGAGGCTGTAGGTTAGGTGACTTAAGATCACATGGCTACAAAGTTGGTAAATCAAGAATTTGGAACCAGCCATGTGAACCATCTAGGGCTTTACTTGTGATCATTATGCTATGCTACTCTGGGGAGGGTCAAATGAGAATATGTGACAAGTGTTTATATTATTACTACTCATTAAATGCTAGCCATCTCATAGAGACGAGGAATTAGAACATTCTGGGGAGATTGGGATGGCATAGTGGACAGCTGAGCAGGGGATTTTGGATGTAGGTGTGAGTGCAGCATATACTAGTAATAGTGAAGGCAGTGAGTTTTTGTAGTGAGTGGTACCTAGGAGTGACTTAGGCTACTGGATCACACAATTTTGGCCACCTTCAGTCTCTGGCAACACTGTTTTGTGTCCTAGGGTCAGATTCTTTTGGGTATGGAGATGAAAGTTTACTGTACAGGGTAGGAAACCTACAAAGACATTAAGGAAGGCAAAGAGTACAGCTGACAGTAGGATTGGAGGCCTAGGAAGCTTTCTGCTTGGTTGGCTTGCTGGCTCCCTGCAAATGTCCCTGGAGAATACTGGCTTTTGAGCCATTATCAGACCTGTAACTCATTTCTAGACCAGGAGCCAGAGTTATTTATTAGATGTATAGATTTTATATATTTATCCCAAAGGGTATGAAACTGACTATAGATTGCTTATTCATGTCTAAATAGTTTTTACTGACACCAGTGTTTACCCTTAAATTTGGATTTGTTCCTCATTTCCCTTTAAAGAGTCTAGGCTATCTTATATCTCAATTATATGCTTATATACTGCCCTTTTGGTTAAAGATCTGGAGCCAGAATACATATTTATTCTTGGCTCTATCAGAACGTGAGCTTTCTAGATGACTTTGGACAAGTCACTTTACCTCTTAGGAGGTTGGTAGCCTGGTCAGCAAAGTGTTAAGAATCACCAAAATGGCGTTTACAGTATTCCAGACAAGGTGCTTTTAAAACATTCCACTCAATGTCACTGTGTAGTTGGGGTGATAAGATAGAGGATTTGGATGAGATGTCTTTAATTGACCTTTAATTTTACCTTTAATGTTTTTTAAGGGGCAAATATTAATCTCCTTTGTGGACTTAGTAAAATACAGTTGGGTAGATGAATGTCAGTATGAAGACACTTGAGCTACAAAGCTCTCTACCTATAGCTTCATTTGTCACATTTGTCAAAGTGGTGATCAAAAGCTGTTAGCGTAGGTTACCTCTGGGTTTTGGGAATCTGCTTTTCTGTTTGAGGGAGATTGGAAAGCGTACTAGGAGATATGAGTAAAGGTACATGTTTTCAGTACTGATAAGTGTCCAGGTTCTTAACCTGATATAAAAATCCAGTAATTTACCTCCATTCGGTTATCAAGAAGTTAACTCATGGCCGGGCGCAGTGGCTCACGCCTGTAATCCTAGCTCTCTGGGAGGCTGAGGCGGGCGGATTGTTTGAGCTCAGGAGTTCGAAACCAGCCTGAGCCAGAGCGAGACCCTGTCTCTACTAAAATTAGAAAGAAATTAATTGGACAACTAAAAATATATAGAAAAAATTAGCCGGGCATGGTGGCACATGCCTGTAGTCCCAGCTACTTGGGAGGCTGAGGCAGTAGGATCGCTTGAGCCCAGGAGTCTGAGGTTGCTGTG